>JARDUL010149018.1:0-10591 GCA_030265205.1 Dirona pellucida
CCCCCCCCCCCCCCGCAGGCTATCTCATGTGAAATTCATGCGCCGGTCATATAGGTGGATCTTCCTGATACCCTGATTCACGTCATTGGTTGACCTCGTTTTGATTTGCGGCTCGATAGTCCTTCTCCTATATTATAAAATTAATTTCGCGGGTATATTATTTGAAAATACACACGACGTTGTGCGGCTATTGATTTAAACAGCTTTCGACTTATAAGCTTAATATAAATGCCAGATTTTATTGATTTATACCAAAGCACACTCAGCAGTTTCCTGAAGGACATGTCGATAATCTTACCAACGGTAGCTTTTTTTGTGAGGTTGGCTAGACCTGCCTAAAGCTTATTGCGATAAGAAATACCACACTCTCTGATTGGCCAAACAATTCACGTCATAAGGAGCTAGATAGCTACGTCCTTGCAAATGTCATTGTAGGATTTCTACTGAGTCGAGTCAACACACTCTTTCGTCGTTTTAAATTAGGCCCTACATTCACATTGTTCTTGTCTGTGTTTGAGAGGGCTGGTCTACGTGGTGAACACTTTAGTTTTTGAAAATGGCTGAAGATGCGGAGTGTCTTTTTAAGAAACTTAAATCGGCGATCAATTGCCATTCTCTACTAAAGGCACATTTAAGTCCAACAATATTTAACGATTTGAAATGTCTAAAATCAAGATTCGGTGGAACTTTGGCTGATTGTATACGTTCAGGTAAGGGAAAACAAGTCTGGCTATGTTGACATTTTGTGAGCGGTGGCAATGCGAACTTCAAATAAAATACAATGTCGATATGTAGACTAGACTAGTGTAAGTGTAAGGCCCTTCCTTCATCATGCATTAGACATATGCCATGGCCATGGTGTCTTTTTGATCTAAGAAGACAGGTTTATATAGATATATAACACGTGTTGATGTGTTAGCGCTTTTCTGGCGATTGATGAATTAAGCAGATTTCGATTAAGATTAAGATAGACGATTTAGAAAAGTATTTTGAAATTCTATTGAAAAGTTTTGATAGTCTTTGAACTTAAGACTTACGAGTAATAAGAGTTAGCGTTTATATATATAGATATTTAGACCACCCTCCCCTGCTCCTTCTCCTACTCCTACACATCATCAGCACCATACCATACCTCCAACTTCAAATAAGTTTTTAAAAAAAACAACATTTTTGTGACAATGGGCATGGGACTCCTCAAAATAGCAATTAAGACAGCCCAAATTTCAATCCTATCACTATCAACTATCAATTCACACTCTTACATATCTAGCGATTAAAGACTTAAAGACTCAGCAGAGCCAACAATGGAACATGGAACTATTGGAACATGATAATATTTACGTTTAAACTTACTCTATATTAGACGTCTATGTTACTATGAATAGATATAGTCTAGATCTATAATAAAAGAAATTCATCATTTTTGTACAATTGCCATGTAAAAATTGATGATTTATAAACTATTTAAACAATACTTAATTCGAAGTGACTATTCACCCACTTAATTGTACTACACAGTTACAAGTTACAGTGCAGTACCTCTCTCTTGGTATACACATTGTGAGACCACATTATTAATATATTATATTATAGGATGAGCCAGTATCAGCAGGACAATTAGTAATTACCATTAGAATTGTGTTGTAAAAGGAGAAAGTTACGATGAGTTGATTATGAGTGGAGACATGGATGAAGAGGAAAACTGGCACTAATAATGACTAATGACTAAATGAATGTTGATGAAAGTTTTGCCGCATATTCTCATATATGTTCACAAGTACAAGGGCTACATAGACTTTATGACTATGACTATGACCCACTTTGAAATTATCAAGTTGCTATATAGACTTATAGAAAAGGTAACCATGCTGTTGGCTCAACTATGATTTGGTAGTTGGACATTTGTTGCTAATAAAAAGTGATCGATTTGGACTTATGTTGTTGTAGTAAACAGAATGTTGCTGCCATTCATGCAGTTACAGACAGACTATAGGCCTACCAAAGAATTCTAATAAGAGGTATTTTAAAAAAAGAAGAGAAAATGAAATGGTATCGCTCCAAGTGTAAAACAAGTAACAAAACGGGTTTCCGCACAGCAGCATACTCAGTTCAGTGTGTTGTCTTATCAAAGTTAAATACTTTGATAATATAAACATTTTACCTTTTGAATAAAACAAATATTCTCTTTCATTTCAGGATGTGAAAACCCAGACAGTCATGTTGGTGTTTACGCCTGTGACCCTGATGCGTACGTTACCTTTGCCCCACTCTTGGACCGTGTCATCAAGGACTACCACACGGTTTCTGAGCTCAAACACCCAAAATGCGACTATGGTGACATTGATAACTTGGATTTGCCCAACCTTGACCCAGAAGGCAAGATGATCAAGTCTACACGTGTCCGTGTTGGCCGCAGCCACGACAGCTTTGGCTTCCCTCCCGTACTCAAGTGTGAGGTAAGTGACGCGTCTTGATCAAAACATTTTTTTCCCCGCTGGCAGCATTGTTAGGCCGGTTAAATATAGTTTCCAACCCAAAAAATAGGGATTTGAAAAGTCACATGTAATTGAAGTGTTATGCTTTTTGTTCCATAAGTTCATGGCAAGGGTGTTATGAACAATGATAATTTTTAAAAAACATGTAGGAAAACCTCACTTGATGGGATGAGTGAGGCATTTCGAGCAAAGCATTTTATGCAAGGATAACAATAACAATGTAACACTTTAAGTGGGATTCAAAACCCCAAATGTTTACATGAAAGTTAAATCTTGAATCTACTCGGCCACAGTGCCTACCTCAGGATTAAGAAAATCAGTCTTGTCGTTTATTTTAATTGTGAGATTGAGAACTCCTGTTTGAGCTTCTGGCCATCATGTCAAGAATTTCAGTTTCTCTAAAAGCTAGGTGAGTGGAGAAGTTGCCGATTATGTCCCCTTCCTGTTATTTGAGATATTGAAATGAAAAAAAAAACTGTGCAGATTTTGAAACTGTCTGCAAGGATTGTCTTTAATGCATTTATTCTTCCATCTCTCCTGTAGGATCGTGTTGAGATGGAGAAGAGATCAGTTGCTGCCCTCAAGTCATTGAAAGATGAGCATTCAGGTACCTACTATCCCCTCACCGGCATGACCCCAGAAACACAGAAAAAGCTGACAGACGACCATTTCCTGTTCAACGACAGTGACAGGTGGGTGAATGGCCAAATTTTTTCTCTGAAATAATTAAGGAGATTTAGGGAAGTATTTTCATGCATGCAAAATAGTTGGAAGTAGCTAAGGAAATTTATTGATAATATACATGAACCCCTTCAAATAGGTATTCATGAAAAATGATAAAGAATGAAAAGAAAATAAATAAATGATAATAATAAGCAAAAGACCCAAACAAATGGTGAGATACAAAATATAAAAACAACCAAAACAAATGAATCCAAACTACCCAAGGCCAGTTGTCAGCATGTCAAAATTAAGGGGGATAATACATGAATTTATCCTACACCTATAAGCCTGATGAAGGCACATTATGCATAAAAGCACACTTTCCTGTGCTTCCCAGCATGGTGCATTTATCCAGCAATTATGTAGTAATGATACTGAAGATAATAAGAATACCAATAGTAACAATAAAAACAACAATAATGAAAGAAATAATAATGATAACAATATTAATGATGATAACAATTGTTATAATAATGATGATGATGATGATAATAATAATAGTAATAGTAATAATAATAATAGTAATAATATTAAATAATGATAATGGCAATGGTTATACTGCTACTGCTTTTTCTTATGCAGATGATTTAAAGTGAAAGATGTGATGTTTTAATCTTCCTCTTCTCCTCCACCCAACTAATCCATCTATCCTGAGAAGCTGATGGCCTTTTTTGTCCAAAAGTGCTCAGTCTTCCACATCATATTCCTTTACCACTCCACTTTTCAACTTAATTTCTCAATGGTCAACAATAAAGATGTGTATATATTATGGGTTGTTTGTTTTTTTTCAAATTTGTCACCATACTGACAAATCAAATATTTGTTTGGTTGCAGATTCCTCAGGGCTGCTGGAGGTTATGATGACTGGCCTACTGGCCGTGGAATCTTCTTCAACACCAAGCAGACTTTCTTGGTCTGGGTCAATGAGGAGGACCATCTCCGTCTGATCTCCATGCAGATGGGTGGTGATCTCAAAGAGGTCTACACCAGACTGGTCAAGGTATGGACAACAAGCTTCGAAAAATGTTTGGCAAACCTTGAAGGCTTCTTATTTTATTTTTTATTTTTTTTTACTTTAAAAAAAATTGTTTTCCATCACTTCTGCAGCTTGCAGTTCTTTAAGTAGAAAAAATCAAATTTAAAGAATCTTTTGAATTCAGGGATACTTTTGGTCGATGTGATCCACCCCAACCCCCCACGGGAGGCATACATGTGATTTGCTGTTAGATTAATTAACCTTTGAAACATACTTTCTGGGTTATTTGTTAAAATATAGTTATTTTATAGTTTTCTAGGGAACAGATTTTTCTTTTTTTTTACTTCCTTTACTTTCTTTGCTTTTCTTTTTTCTGCCCCTTCCTACTCTTTGCCTTCTAAAAAGGTGAACCTCATCAACACTTTTGATGTGTTGGGTTTGTGTTTGGTTTTTTGGGGTTTTTTTTGTTGTTGTTGTCAAATTGTAATTTATTCACTTTAATGTCCTCAGGGAATCCTAGCCCTGGAAGGCAGTGGCCTGTCATTTGCCAGGAATGACAGACTTGGCTACCTGACTTTCTGCCCCACCAACTTGGGTACCACCCTGCGTGCCTCTGTGCACATTGCCATCCCCAAATTGGCTGCCACCCCTGAATTCAAGGCCTTCTGTGACAAACACAACATCCAGGCCAGAGGTATGTATGGGTAGTCATGGTAAACACTGACAATTTAAGATGAAATTTATTGAGTTGATGATGACAAATCCATAATATACAAATAAAAACTGTGATGCTAGCTGGGCTTAACACTTAATGTCCCACTGACGACTACATTGGCCATCTTTTTAGCTACCTGTGACATGCAAATGCAGGTTTTTAGGAGGCTTAATTTTGGTGACTCGTAAATTCCATGAAGCAGAGGAATGCCATCAATTATGCAAGTTATTTCCCTTTGATAGAATGATGCCCTCCTTCACCGAATAACTTTTTCATCTGACATGATTTGATTTTAAGGCAAGATATTAGTATTTTTCTGCATTGTGGTTGAGTCCATGGGACACTGTAATGCTTCAGGAGCAGAGTATTGCTGATTCTTCTTTAAAATTGGTATAACTATCGTTGTTTCGCCTTGTCAGATATGACGGAAATAATATAATGATAATAATAATTAAAATGATGATGATGATGATGATAATAATAATAATAATGATAGTAATAATATTAATAATAATAATTATTATTATAATAATAATAATATAATGATGATGATGATAATAATCATAATTTATAGTATTAATAAAAATAATAATAATATTAATAATAATAATAATGCTAATAATACTGATAATAACAATAATAATAATATTAATAATAATAATAATAATAATAATAATAGTATTAAAATAATAAGCAATTTATATAGTGCCAATATCCACACAAAAGATCTCACGGGCAGTATTCATTGTCATTAGAATGAGCTTACAATGATATGAATGATTTAAGACATAAAATAAATGGCTCCTTATTCATTCAACAATGTTCCTTAGTTGGAAATAGATGGACTGATGTCATTTGTGTAACATGGAAATATGAAAAATATAAAATATAATGACAGCCATTTTGGGTTGGCCTATTGTATGATGAAGCAGAGAGATATTATTGAATGAAGCTTCAGATATCAACGTTGGAAATTGTTGATAGGAAATATCCTTGCTCATGCATGTTTGATAATATAAATCTTGTAATATTAAATATGTAAAACTTGTTATATGTTTTGTTCTTTAGGCATTCACGGTGAGCACACAGAATCTGTGGGAGGCGTCTACGACATCTCAAACAAGAGGAGATTGGGACTGACCGAGTTCCAAGCCATCAAGGAAATGTACGACGGAGTCAAGGCTGTCATTGAACAGGAGAAGGCTTTGGGAGGTGGAAAATAAATCATTTCCTCCAGTAGATCAATATTCTTCACAAATTTATTCCCCACCCCCAAAAAATATAAAAACAAAATTAGAACGATTTAGTAAAAGAAAAGTTTATCAATTTTTTTATTGGTGATTTTAAGCCAAAGAAGAGTATTTTAAAAGTATATTAATTAGAATGAATTGTTCTGAATGTTGCAAGCAGTTCATGTATTTTTACAAATCTCCATCACCCGTAGATTCTAATACCTGTCCTCTATGCCATTTGTAAATAGAGTTATGCCCCCTCATTGTGATATTATTTTTTCAGATTTTTCTTCATGGTTAGTGGATGAATTCATTCAATTTTATCTCTTAACCATGAAGGAAGTCTGGTAAAAACCTATGTAGTCGTCACCGCCTCATACTGCAGGCTTTCTTCTTGATGTGCTCTGTCATGCAGAGGTCTAGTGTAACTTTTCTTTGCATTAATTATGCAGATTCTCAGTATTTACATTAGCACAACAAGCAAGTTGTTTTTGGTGTACAATTTTAGTTATTTTATCCCTTTTTATCACTTACTACTTTAGTGCATTCTATTTATTTAACAACTGCATGATGCTCGAAAATCTTGTGCTCATGGTCATGCTCGGAAAAAATAGTTTCTGGAAAAAAATTACTTTTCTTTGGTCATCTGTTGCATTTTCAAGTACGGAACAAAATAAGATTTTTACCTTGGAAATTTTCTGTTATTATTTTTCAATTGTGATATCAAATAAATGATTGGATTGAAAAATCAAATAGTTTTGTCTCTTTTTCTGTGATTGGATGTTTGAAGGGCAATTTGAAACGGTGGTTTTGGGATTAGGACAAGCACCAATTATTTAACCTTCAATACACTCAATACATTAGAAATCTATATATACAGTTGTATTCACCTATCTGTATCTGTATGTTTTACTCCAAATGAACTCACAAACGAGCAATGGTTATGGAGATGAGTTACAAGTTATATTTGCACAAGTTCACACACAAAAGGACAGAACATAAACAATGGACGTCGATATAAACGACAAATGCTATTAGCTGATAAGGATGAGTGGTCTTCACCTAAAAGAACATGGCCTAAGAGACCCAGTCTACCTAAGGGCACGGTCATTACTCCAAACAGAATATTGTCTATGGTTTCTCAGGGTGACTCCGTCTGAGAGTATGCTTACTCGCCAACGCCATAAAGGCTGCTTCAGCGCCACTCGTCATTGACACAGACAGTTTAAAGCAATGGTTGGCCTTTTTAGTCTTCTCTCCTACCAGTGCATGTATTCAGTACCTACCTACTGTCAGAACATTTTTGGTGCAATACTATTTGACACTGACATCCTTCAACATTGAATTCTACTTCTGCTCAAAATATGACATAGTTATCGTGATTCACTACATGCATAAATGTCTTATCAGTTATCGTAATGACTTGTATACAGCCCCTAGGTTAGAAGTAGAAGAGAAATTACCTAAGCTTGAAGTGCTTGGTCATTTTCCACTCTGAAGGACAACGAATTTATCATTATCAAAATTAATGAAAATTAAACAAAGCACTGATGATACCCAGAGAAAAGGTGTATAAAGGAAATAATACATTGTCAGAAAAACAGCATTGAATAATAAAAGGACTGGTTGTTGACATCAGGAATTGAGACTGACTGCAATGGTAACATTGGTAATCCAACTATGGAATAGAATTGGCCACTTCACTTTGAATTTCAAGCTCGTCCACCCTCTTGGAGATGCTTTTCAAGTTCACAGTCAATGACTATTTTACGCCCATATTACTATTACTACAGGTAGTTGACCACAGACAAATCCAAACTACAGGTAGTTGACCACCCAAAAACAAAACTGCAGGTAGTTGACCACCCACAAACGCAAACTACAGGTAGTTGACCACCCAAAAACAAAACTGCAGGTAGTTGACCACCCACAAACTACAGGTAGTTGACCACCCTCAAGAAATATACAGGTTGTTGACCACCCAAAAACACAAAAGTACAGACTAGCCGAGGAGCAAGTTCCCCTCTACCCCAGGTGCCGATATAATCCTCAGCTTGATACTGAATGTTAATGGAGTCAAGGTCAAATATCAAATTTAATCTATGATTGAGTAATGGCACTGGGCCGCGACAAACCAGCACCAGGGTAAACACTGTTGATAAAGATGTTTGTTATCTGTTCTCTATAACGCCGTAATTAAACAATGTAGGGACCAGCTCTGTGTCTGGCCGAGGACAGTCTGTACACAAGGCAGAAGGCATCGATGCGCAGACCCAGCTACAACGTATCCAGGTTAAGTGCAAGTCTGTGCCCCACTAGTACACATGGCCTGATACAGAGCTGGAAAATCTATGGATCAAGATTTTAAGGCAAGCAGGGGATCAGCCCACTGCGATAAAGATAAAAATATAAAATTGCCTTCATTTTTTTCCACATGGGCACTTTGGCTTTAGGGTATATAATAAAAAAAAGACAGAAATCGCCCAGGCGTGAGCCGCAGTGCAGTGCTGTCATGTAGGCATTAGGAGTTAATTTTCTTGCCCAAAGTAATATGCATCGCCCCTATTAAATGTGCAAGGAATTACATAGTTTTTTGTTTCATATTTCTATTATTTATCAGCCCAACGGTACAACAAATATGTAATGTTTATGGACAAACATGAAGAATATTTTAAAAATATAACAATGTCGTCAGAGATAAAGACAGCAAACATTTGTCAGACTGCCATTGCTGGCGATGCTCCAGACTGCCATTGCTGGCCATATGATAGATGCTCCAGACTGTCACTGCTGGCCATATGACAGATGCTCCAGACTGCCATTGCTGGCCATATGATAGATGCTCCAGACTGCCATTGCTGGCCATATGATAGATGCTCCAGACTGCCATTGCTGGCGATATGATAGATGCTGTTTCTGACACAGGCTACATACAATCCGGGTGCCAACAATAATTTTCATGAACGAGAAAAGATAAAAGATGGGTTTACGTCTGTATCCCCGTGCAGTCTTTACACCACTCAAGCCCTAGCAACGGCCATGCCATTCACTATCGTTCTCAACTCTCACGAGGGAGCACACAGTGCAGCAGCCTATTAGGCTCATCATACTAACATACAGACGTTATCTTTATTTGCCCTCAGCTGGGTACTCATTGACACCCGAGCCGAGTGAGAAAAATGTGTAAAAAGTCTTTGCCAAGGACTCAAAATCTGTAGCTTCAGCCAGGATTGGTACTCTGAACCTCTCAATCACGAGTGAGGTAGCCTAACCACTCACCCATGGAAGCTTATTCTTTTGGCACTGCCTTACTTTATATCATTGTATCATCAGCATATATATGGTACATACATCAATTGATATGTAAATAAAAGAGGTGTCAAAGTATACATGTCTAAGTTTTGCTTGTGATCATCCTCTGTTATTTGCCTCTCTGTAACTTACTTGAAATATCACTGTATTGTTTTTTATGTTAAATCATTTAAGCTGTATCAGCGTATTTTCATTTACGTTCATCATACGTTATCATATCAAAATCTACAATATGATATCAAATGAATACCTTTTCTCCAATCTCAGTCAGATCGCCATTTGGCAGAATTTGAAGATCAGGGCCGAGAGCACAGGCCTCTATGCACTTGTTATACCAAACTGGGTCGTATTCCTTACCAAAGAGAATGTTATTTCGCAGTGTGTCATTCTGTATCCAGGCTAGTTGGGGGACATAGGAAACACTGCCCTGAACAGAGTAGATATGGTCATCTGATATAAATAACATAATTCTCACTTGTGAAGACTAAAATAGTAATATAAGACTTATATAGATACATAGCTGCCACATTTTAAAAACCAAAAGTAGGAACATGCAACAGACAGACCTACTAATCCCTGAATTGAATTGACTGCCAATCAGTGCAAGAATCAATTTAAAGATGATTTCTTTTGCCTTCAAATGTTTTAATGGACTAGCTCCAACGTATCTTGCAGATCTTTTAGAACCCTATCAACCTGCTAGGACGTTAAGATCGTTGGAGGCAGCTTTTACGAAACTACATTTTTGTTGGTCTAGTTTTAGCACCATATCTTTTGGCCATGCTGATCCTTGTTTGTGGAATTAATGTAATTATGTTCCTAACATTCTACAAATCTAATATTAGGCCACTGCTTGAATACAGAAATTATATTTGGAGCCCTCTATTCAAATGACTGTCTTTTGTCATTGAAAATGTCCAAAGCCGTACAACTAAAATATTGTATGGAACTATGCAAATGTCTTATGATGATAGACTAAATTATTTACAACTTCCATCTTTGAAATTTAGAAGTAAGCGGGTGACCTTATTCAGTTGTACAAAAAAGCATTCACGGGTTTTGACAATATTGATTATAAAAGATTTTTTTATTATTCTCATGCCAAATTTACCCGAGGTGATAAATTCAAGATCTTCTC
>JARDUL010149573.1:0-10585 GCA_030265205.1 Dirona pellucida
AGTAGTAGTAGTAGTAGTAGTAGTAGTAGTAGTAGTAGTAGTAGTAGTAGTAGTAGTAGTAGTAGTAGTAGTAGTGTCGTTTGGTGTTCACACCTCCAATTGTCTCTCCAACTACTACTTATGTGGTCCATGTCTTGTTTGATGGCAAGGGTGTAGTAATTGCTGTTGCAACATTTGTTTACATGAAATATGTGCACTGTGACGTATCATGCATTTTGGCGTTAGTTTCATTTGACGGAGACAACTGTATCCGTATGAATACTGGAGTAGACTTTTTGGAGAGTGGGACTCCAGTATCATTTTAACACATTTTTACAAATATATTATAATATGATTAATGTTATAATAATCCAAGAGTAATGTTTATTGCTAAAAAGTTAATAATGGCGTGACACTGACAGCAATGATTTGAATAATTTGAATGTGGGGTCGTCCAAAATATTCCAATCATCAATGGACCGCGGCAAGAATTAATATGTGTATGTGTTGCAGCTAGATGTAATTAGTGTTTTGGTATGTCTGTTTCTGGGAAGCCGTGTGTTGTATATGGATGGGAGGGGATTCCAATTATATTGTTGATAATCTTGAAGAGCAGACAGTCGCTGTTCATTCCTACTTTCTGCTAACAGTTGCCAATGTAGATTTTCTATCATATCGACGACACTGATGCTTTTGACAAAACGTGCTGCTATTTGTTGAATTCATCGATGTCGATCTGGAAGTAGGGGTCCCATACAACTACTTCATAACCAGTTATGGATCGAACTAGGGACGTGTATGCTGTTTCTTTACTTTAAAATGTGTGTGGCAATGCTGGATGTTTCTTCTAACAAAGCCAAAGTATGGAATTTGCCTTTTTTAAAGATTGTGTTGACATAAGACTAATAAGAGTGCCATTTCATGTTGCCTCTAAATGACTCCTAAATAAGGGGTTTCTGAAACTTCTAAATGAATGGTGTCAAGTTTGTAATCAAAATTCAAATGCGACATACTGGGAGATATAACCACGAGGTAACACTTCGTGGCGTTGAACCGCATACCCCATTATTGATTTGCCTATTCTTCTAGCTCGTTGAGATCTTTTTGGAGCTGTATTTGGTATGTGATTGATCATATTTTCCGGTACATGAGACAATCGTCTGCAAAAAGTCTGACTTGTGAAGTAACTGAGAGAGGGAGGTCATAAATGTGGCACAGGAAAAGCAGAGGTCCGAGGACTCGACATCACATGTAGTTGATAAGGTGTCCTCTATGATTATTTGTTGACTTCTTTCTTTCTCAACTCCCTTTCTTTTCTACCTTTCGGTGTAAGTGTAAGGTTACCGGACAAACTTCCGCCATTGATCTCTATCCAGTCTTCCTCTATGCATCCAAATACCAACACCCCCTCTTTTCTATTACCTTTCATATTGTTCCTTGCCTTTGTCATACTTTCTTTGGTCTAACTCTTGGTAATTTACCATGTCTACATTCTAGAATTAGAATCTGTTTCGGAATCCTACATTCATTCATTCTATTTACATGTCCAACACATCTAGGTTGATTTCTCTCTATTGCATTTTCTAAGCTTTCTGCGTTTACTCCATCCCTTATTCTAGTGTTTCTAATTTTGTCTTCTTGTTTTACCTGCTGATCTTCTGAGAAATGTCATTTCTGATGCTCGTAACCTAATTTTTTCTATCACTGCTGTCACCTCAAAACTTTCTCACTGAAGTTTGATTTTGTTTCATCTTTAGTTTCTTTGCTTTCTATTTTGTAGATAACCTTACCCTCATTACTTTTGCTGGTCAAGAATTTATCCCATGCCTCTTTCTTATCTTTGATTTTTTTTTAAATTCAGTATTTCACCAAGCAGTTCTATCAATCATATTGGCATCCAATTCATTTACTTCCGCACACTATGCTTACTTGCACTGTCACATAACACTCTCTTATTTGACCAAATCTCTCCTATTTCTATGTCGGTCGTCCTCAAATTTATTTATCTTAAAATCTCTCTTAATTTTCTGTCAATAAGGTTCAGATACAAGTTCTGACTGTTCTTTGTTTTGAGTTTTGATACTTTTAAATACAAATTTTTAGCTTCTTTTTCTTTACGAGTTAATTGAATTTCTAATCCTTTCTAAATTGAATTTATCCACCACTAAGAAGTGATCGCTATATATTTCTGCACCTTCTTTTACTTTTACACATCATTAGTACTATAAAACAAGTTGTTGCTAACTATTATGTAATCAATAAATGACTTTTCATTTCTATCTTCTGATACTCTTCCATTTATGGACAAATGTATTTGCACTTTTAAGGTTATTACGGATGCAGAAGTCTAGAAGCCACATGGGTCGAGTAAGGCAATTGGGAGTAAAGTTTCTTGCCCAAGAAAAACAACTAAGTGACTGGGATAGGATCCGAACCCACGACCTTAGACATGACAGTCTGCTGTCCAAACCACTAGGCCACCTAGCCTAATTTATAAAGCAGTTTTCTGTGCAGTATGGCCTACCGTATCAAAGGCTTTGCTAGTCCAACATAATGAGGTCTGTGTTTTCTGATCTCCTCATACATTAAGTTTCTTGCACTGTGTCCAAAGATGTGCACCAATTGTGGTTTTGTGTGCAGGTGGTATCTGCCACTCAAGGTCAGACACCCAGTTCTAAAATTACTGGGTATTACTATTATTATGGCTTGGAGTTTTTATGAAACTAACGAACATAAACAAGTTGTTGTTTCTTTAAACACTCATAATAATATAATACTAAAAAGTCTACACCAAGTAGATTCAGTGAGTATTCTTTATTCACTTTTCGCAATGTGTATTTTGTTTTTTGCAATTACGATCACAATAGAACTTTTACAAAACAGGAAATGATTTTTAAATGCACCATACTTTCTTTTAAAGCATTTAGTGTGTGATAATGAAGCAGTCCATTTATATCTTAGGACTTTAAAAAATGACATGATGTTCAAACACTTATTCAATAAGTAACATCACCTTTAACCATTACAAAATTCACCATTCATCCATCCATAATAATTACTTTTCACTCATCTTTATTATTATTTTTTAAATCTTGTCTATAAAAAGAGATTCTTTGCCAAAGCAAAAGATCATTACAATTACAATGTTCATATTTACAAAATAAAAATGAAAGTCAGAATCATATTCTTTTTATAACAGGACTGCTTTTTACAGGAACTGAGTTCTGTCAGTGTACACATTGCCAACATTATGTTTTAATTCCCTCCTCTCTATCAATAGCGAAATAATTCTCTTATGACATGTATCAGATAACTAAGGGTCTTGCTCTGTTCCCAGCAATCCTGTTATATCAGATTTCCACGTAACTGACAGGAAGGGGAGTGTGTTACATGTGTATACATTAAATTAATTATTTCAAAATGAACCAAGATGTACAAAATATTGAGGAATGACTGTACTATGCACAAAACATGACATGACAACACAAGAGCACAGAATATGATTATAAACTTTCTATTTTGATGCCTCCTTCTTTTCACTGGATTTGCCCTCCGAGACAGCTTCAGGTGCAGATTTTTTAGCAACTGCCAGGTCTTCTGATCCTGAAAACAAAAGCATCCGAACAATAAAAAACAATTCACATTCCTTAAAATATTTAAAGAAATTGGTGTTTCTTGCATTTAAGATTTATTGTGAGTGATATGAAAAATAATATTTGCATACTTATGCATTCACGTCTAAGGCAGCCAAAATCTTTAACAAAACTATTTTTCTAAATTAAATGAAAAGGTAGTGAATCCATAAAAATGATTTTAAAACAAAAAAAAGTAATTTTCGTAACAATCTAAGAGCTGTCAATATCTTAATTGAGAAATGGTAGGAAAGTAACATAATGGAAAATCAACATCCCTGCATCAAAGAAATTGACTCACCTTGTGCTGGGACGGGGGAAGGGCCTTGGGATCGGGATGTGCCAGCAGGAGAGTTGTGGCCAGTTGACTTGATGCCTAGAATGGCAGAGGTGAAAAAGAGTATGGAATTATCTCATATTGTTGACATTGGTTTTTTAAAGAGAGATATATGCATTTTTTAAGTTTAGCATTCTACTATCAATGATAATATATAAATAATGTATTATTATTATCTGCCAAAGAACATGTGGGTGGGCCTTGAAAGCTCTGAAAGTCCAACCTTCTGACCCAGGATTCAATAACAGGACCTCCACGTCCAAAAGCAACTATATTGACCAGTATGTTAGGGGCATATGTCAAGCTTTGAAGGTTGCACATGACAAATGGAAGTTAATCCAAATGCCAATGAGTTATTACACCACTCATCACCTAACACATGGCTAGAAAGTCCCTGCATCAGGAATTAAAGACAAGCAGGTGATGAGCCCACTGCGTCCAAATACCTTTACCAGTAAATTGGACAACAATGTACCATGAGGTCCTTACATTTTACCGATAAACACGTTGCTGTTACCCAAGTGGTTACTATTCAGTTATAGGAGAACTGAGAGCTGCCACCTGGGCATACACAGATATCTTCCGGGAGTAAATCATTAAAATGTTATTGCTGGTACTAGCCAGACAGAAATCAAATTGTGATTTTTCCAAAATAGTGAATAAAATCATGACAGTTGCAGGTCTACCTCGGTGGTCACTATAAAATACTAATATCCACTGAACGATTCAATTTGGCAAACAAAGCCAACATTTCCTTTTACAGGTGACATCACCTCAAAAAGCTCTATCTAGAATATCTTCCTATATTTTCAATCTCTATGCCATAAACTTACCAGAGACGGCAGGGTTTGTGGGGACAGCTGGACTGCTTGTCCTGGAACTTGAAGCTGCTTGTTGCTGTGGCTGCTGAGAATACTGTTGTTCCTGTTGTGGCTGCTGCTGTTGCATGACGTTGGGCATGACACTGGGGTTGACCAAGCGGTTGAGAATGTTTCTCTCAGACATCTGTAGCCTCTGGGTGACTGGAGGTACCCTTGACAGGGTGGCAGGAAGCCGCGATACATCCTGCTTCATGTCACTCAGGAGCTCCTCTAGTTGATTCAGCACTGAGGGGGGAAAACATTTACATTAAGTAGAGAGGATAAAAAACATGCCTATCACTGTTATTAACTGTCAACGTTAAGGTTTAAAGTTTTCAAAAGTATCAAAAAGAAAGAAACAAACAACCCTGAACATCTTCTGTATATCAAAAGAATAGTTGTTTTCAGGATGGTCAATTTGACTGTAAATTAATAAATATCAATTCTTCATGATTCATAAAGACCTGGTGCACAATACCCTGTCCTGGTCCATTTTGCTTTCTTAAACAAGGCTCATGAGACCTTCACCAACTGATATAATAAACCACAAATTTAGATCATAGTCTACTTACCCTTGTGAAGAACAGCATTGGCAGGCTTGTTACCTCCCAGAGATTCTTTGGACAAATGTTGGTGACTTTCTGCCAGGCACTCTAGTTCTGCAAACCTGGGGGGAAAAAATATAGAAACGCTGGTAAATTGTGTCTACGGTGAAATGAAAAAAGAGTTTTAAAAAATCAGGACATTCATGGTATAATCGCGACAGTTGGCGGTCTGCGCAAGAGAGTTTGTGTCAGTGAATAAGGGAAATTTTTACCTAGCATTCAAAGCCATGGCTGGGTGTGTATGGTCCTGAGTGAGATTCAAATAAGCAGCGCGTCTCAACTGCTCTTCAATGACCAAAGCTTGTTCCAACAACTGAGGAGAGATACAACAAGAGAGTTACCATCATATAAAATGCAATGATGATTTTTCTGTTTCTTTCGCCCTACTTGTCTTAAAAATCTCTGTGTCAGGCATGTGTACTAGTGAGGCACAGACTTGCACTTCACCTGGATACGTTTTACTTGGGTCTGCGCATCAATGCCTTCTGCCTTGTACACTGTCCTCGTCCAGGCACAGAGCTTGTCCCTACACTGTTTAATATATGGAACAGATAAACAAATGACCAAAGAGAAAAAAAGGTTTTATTCAGACTTAAAGATTTGTAATTATGTCAACTCACTTTGAATCTTCTTGCCAAAAACTTGTTTTTGATCTCCAGAAAATTTCCCTTTCCTTGTTCGCTGATGAAAGGTTCGTTGATAATCTGGAAACGGATATCATTCTGGATGTCCTGCCAACGTCCATACCCATGGCTGAGCATGTGTTAAGGACAATCTGAATAGCAATTAACTAAATCTAAAGCAAACGTGCATAGAAATAAACTAAATATATATTATATGTGAAAACACTATGGGTATATCCATAGTACACAACTATCCAGAAGACATATAAAATTCGATTCAAAGAAGTATCCCTAGAAGGGAAAAAAGAGGAATAGGGACAATTGAAGAGCAGGGCTCGAAATAGAAAGGAAACAAGGAAATGACAGATAAAAGAGAAAAAGGCTTCAATCCAAGCACTCGGCAAATCAAAGCATCCAACTCAAACCATAACTTCCATCAATTTCATACAGAATATCAAATGAATACAGGTAAAGAAATTCCAACATACAAAACAAAATATTTTTGAGCATTGACAAATAATTCACAGCTCAATAGCAAATAAAGTTTTAGGATGGATCGCAATAATTGTCACAACGTGAGTTGAGTGGCACATTACCACATGAAACTCTTAATTCCTTTCATAATATAACAAAGGATACGTAGTGATGCCAGCCAACAGCCAGTAGTCATGTCGACGATGCCAGACTTCATGTTCTCTCTCCCTTGCCAAGGCTCTCTGTTCATTCGACCACAATGTGTGCAACTCAGTAAAGCCTCCATCAGCAATGTTGAACATAAACTTCTGGAACAGTTCGTCTTGCTTTTTGGGCTCCTCTCCACCCTCTTTTTTCACATCCTCTTCCTTCTTATCTTCCTTCTTATCTTCCTTTTTAGTTTCTTCCTTCTTCGTTTCTTCTCCTTTCTTGTCTCCTTCATCTTTGGTTTCTTTAGTTTCTAAAATGTTTGCGAAAAGAAAAAATCATAATGAGCACATATATATATTACTGTGATTATCATTAATTAAAAAGACATATAATAAAGAACTTAACTTATTTAGCATCCATGCTCAATGTTTAGCATTTCTATAGATAATTATGTTTAAAATCAGGGTTTTCTTGAGGTGAGTGGCAAACTCTTATATTCCCAATTTTTTCTCAATTATTATCTTCTTCTTTCTTTCTGACCTCCCGCCATCTGTTGACACTCACATAGTTTACTGTGAATTTGCATCACTTTAATTCTCTTTTTAATTCCGTTACATTAAACTCCCCCCTCCCCCCATCAAACCTAACACAGTGATTGTAACTCACCTTTGGGGGCAGCATCCCCATCTTTCTTGTCTGCTTGGGCTTCTTCAGACTTTTCAGTTTCTTTCTCCTTGGATTCCTTGTCCGCCTCTTTCTCTTTGGGGTCCTCCTCCTTCTTTTCCTCTTCTGCTTCCTTCTTTTCATCCTTCTTTTCATCTACTTCCATGGGTTCGGCCTCTTTCTCTTTTTCATCACTTTTGTCTGTTTCTTTTTCAATTTTGTCTGTTTCTTTTTCATCACTTTTGTCTGTTTCTTTTTCATCACTTTTGTCTGTTTCTTTTTCATCACTTTTGTCTCCTTCTTTTTCATCACTTTCGTCTTTTTCTTTTTCTTCATCGGGTTTCTTTGGTGACTCCGTTTCCTTTTCTTCTTCATTGTCCTTCTTTGCCTCGTCAGTTTCCATTTTGGTATCATCGTCTTTATCCTTGACTTCACTGCCTTCCTTCTCTCCTTCTTTGGCTTCTTCCTTTGGAGCAGCTGATTCCTCACTCTTTTCATTTGGTTTATCACTTTCCTGTGGCGTTAAAGAAAAAAAAAATTGCTGGTGAAATTGGACTAAGAAGTATTCTAAAGGACTAGCATACAAAAGGGGACTCAGTTTTAGACTTGCCACCAAAAAGGTAGTGGGTTTGGTTCTTCAACTTCCCTAGTGCTTCCTTTCTTTCTTTCTTTCTCAATGCCTATATAGACCTTTCGGTGTTAGGTTTCCTAATGAATCCATAATCTCACTATTGCAATCCACTAAAATAAAAATTAGAGACTTTTGTAATTGTTTTGGGGTTTTTTTCCTTTAGCTTTTTTAAGTTTAAAGTAGGCAACTTTTTTTTTTCTTTCTATAAATACCTAGGAGTGATTATCAATTTTAAATGTAGTTTAAAAGACGAAATATATCAAATAATTTCCAAAGCAACTGAAGTCTATAGTCAATAAGGGAATACTTTTATAAGCAAAAGGGCAACAAAAACTAAAATGCCTATTTATAATTCAATATATTGTCTAACACTCATATATGGAAGAAAGAAAGAAGAAAGTTTTGTTTACATTTTCAGATAACACGTCTTGAGTCTGTCATAAGGATAGAGTTATTCCCTTATTGGATCCTTTACACACAAGAACACATAAAACATTATTTAAAGTCATCTTTAAAAAATCTATAACATGGCCAAAGATGAAATAATTATTTCGTTTACATAAATTTTTTTTTAACTGACCTACAATATGCATGAAATATAATGTAAAGATACATATAAAATACAAAATGTGGCCATAACAGTAAATCTCAAATTAAACAAAGAAAGAAAAAAAAAAAAAAAAGAAAGAAAGACCTGACAAGAGTGCACAAAAAAGGAAAACAGATAACTCACTTCTTTATTTTCTTCCTTGTTTTCTTCTTTGTCTTTGCCTTCTGAAGCATCTTCTTTTTCCGCTTTATCAGATTTTTTGCTCTCTTCAGTCTTACTGTCCTCTCCTTTCTTTGCTGCCTTGGCTGCCTCTTTCAAAGCCTTTGCCTCCTTCTCTGCTTCTGCTTCACTTTTCAGCTTCTCGATGGCGTCCCCAGCTTTGACGTAAGGCATGCTGTGAGTTCCGTTGATCAACTCAAATTCTTGCACCTGAAAGAAATAAGAAATCCCTTGTGAACAAGTCTCTACTTTAATGGTGATTCATCGCATCGTTCCCCTTTCTGTTTCATGGGCAAACTTTCACGACCATGGTTGTTTATATAACTTCAATTGTTTGAAAACTATTTTTTAAATGAAAAAAAAAGGGTGTGGATTATTTATAGTTTACAGTGGTAAACAGAATAATTTTTTTTAAATTGCTGACGTTTCAAGGTACTTGATTTATCTTAAATGCATTCACTGTCCATCCTCACCTTTTTCCTGACCAAGGACATAATGCCAATCCTGGTCAAAACGTGCTGACGGGACAGACCTTCTCTTGGCACCCCATCAGCAAATGACTCAGCATTGTCAGCACCCGGCTCACACAAATGACGCATGAATAAAGACACATAAGCTCTGAATACTTTCTCAGCTTTTCCCCTCAAGTCACGTACAAGCCTGAAATAATGAGAAACAAAGCATTCAAAAAGTTGCCTGAGAATAAGGTGCTGTAACCCTCACACTAACAGTAAAATGTTTGAAAGAATGGATGAACTATACATTTAATTTCAAAAGCTCTCATACTCATACGACAATGTGAACATTTTTGTTCCACTGAAATCTTTTAAGACATATACTGGCTAACCACATAAATATTATCTGTACATCGGCTTACAGCTTTGTGATACTTTTTTTTCTTAAAGTAAATAAAACGTTATGCATAAAACGTAGCAATCTAACAAATTGTAAAAAGTGTATGTCCTACCACTGGGAATTAAAAGCATCTTGTGGAGGCATGCCCCATCTCATGACTGCATTCAGGAATGCCTTCCTTTGTCTGGCATTGAAACCCAACACCTAGAGATGGAAACAAACAACAGTTTAGTGAAAGTATGCACACATGCAAACAATGGCTATCAGAGAAGAAAAAAACAGGACATGAGGAGAGAAAGAACAGGATTTCAAAAAATGTCTAAGTAATCATTGCAAAAATAAATACTTTTTGTTTAATTTAAACAGGAACCCTCTGTAATAAGACACGACTGAACAGTTCTAAGTAAAACTTTTTAATTATAAAAAATACAATTATAATAGATATACAAATGTGTCGCTGTGCCTTTAAATAAAACTTATAAAACTTTCAGCTTCATTTCAATTCACAGCTACAAAGAGATGTAACAGCATAACCCTGTCACATCTCTACTTGATGTATGTCCACAGCCAAAGGCGACGCTCTATGACTCATAAGAACTCACCTTGGCCTGGGACAGGAGTATACAGATACAGATACCAAAAGTAACATCCAGTTACAGAGAGTGACATACAGACAATAACAAAATTCTCCACTTCAGTGAAATAAGAATACATATATATGTGTGTGTTTAGTGTTTAGGGGTTTCTATCATTTCATACCTCAATCTGTCCATTGACTCTAGCAAGGAGGGGAGGAAGTGGTTTGTCTTTCTCGTTTCTTCTACGACTGCGGGCTGTGAAAAGGAGGGGAAACAATACAGTACTTCATTAAGCATTTCAAGATTGAAAATCTTTGGATCTCATAACGTATAAATAAATAAAATGAGAGAAAGAGGGAGAGAGAGAGAGAGAAAGAGAGAGAGAGAGAGAGAGAGAGAGAGAGAGAGAGAGAGAGAGAGAGAGAGAGA
>JARDUL010149795.1:0-10529 GCA_030265205.1 Dirona pellucida
TATTATTATTATTATTATCATTACTATTATTATTATTATTATTATTATTATTATTATTATTATTATTATTATTATTACTACTAGCATTATCATTGTTGATGTTGTTATTGTTATTACTGTCATTACCATCATTATCATAATCATTATTATCATCATAATCATCATTATTAGCATCAATATCAAAATGTTCAAAGGCTGAACCTGGCCCATGAAGAGTATAATGATGCAACGTATGATTCATGGTACGCTCAACGCTCCATCTATATTGATAGTGCCATGTGACTTGATTATACTTTATACTTGCATCCACACTATCAAATTAATACAACTCATTGTATCTTCACTATTCAACTGTGGATAACTGATAACTCTCAATCAGACTCAAACACCACGACTGTTGAGGCTCGCCCTCACGAGATCAGGGGCACGGCTGGATAACTTAGAACTCAACATCAGTGCCTCTTATGACGACGGCACTCATGACCTCAACAATTGTAAGTATTGTTTATTTGTATATTTATCTAACCCCCTCCCCTTTGCCTTTTCAATGTGTCAAGCTCTGAAGGGTGCAAATGTCAAAGAGGACTAACACCACTCACCACTTAACACATGGCTAGAAAGATTCCCCATCGTTTAGTTTAAGAATAGCAGGCGATGAACACACCACGTTCAAACACCTTTTCAGCAAATTGGACAACTATGTAGGCCTACCATGATGTCCATACGTTCTGGGTAACCCCTTCGTCATATACAATGTACTTGTTTTACATTTTGAGCTATACCATTTTCCTATTTCTGCATAACTTTTATTGGGATTATTTTGTTTCTGACAGGCCTCTCTCATTCATCAGGTTCACACAAATTACCTGATATACAATTTGCTGTCGCCCTTGTAGTTACTCCTCAGTTACAGGACAAATTGGACTGCATCTGGGGCCAAACAATTCAATGATCAAGAATTTTACACCTAGATACATATATATAGACCTATCTAGTAACATTTAATTATTAAAAGCTTTCCTTTGGTATCAGCGTAAAGTGGGAAATCAATATCAGACTTAACTTTGTAAATTTACTTTTGGTACAGAAACATGTTTATAATATTTTTAAAAACTCTTTGGTATAGTCGAACAAATAGACTATAATGATCTGGCAAGTATTTCATATGTTGATTTTGTTATGAGGTGGTGGTGGTGGCTGCAGTGGCAGTGGTAGCGGCAGTGATGGTGGTGGTGAGATGATGATAGTAATACTGATAAAAATGGATATGATATCAGCTTTAATTCTTTTACAGTTGATGTATTTGAGGAGCCAGTACAAGAAGTGGTCATGCCATCTGGACAAGATCCTGTGGTGGTGGAGTTTAAACTCATGCCATCTACATTTTTGGTGGTTGGAGGGGAATTCATGGCCAATATAACTGGTATTGGGTTTGTGGATGGTGAGTCTGTGTTTGCAATGTAGTGAGACTTTACTTGCGATAGGGGGTAGGCAGAGGGTTTTAGAAACTATTTATATAATTGTAGGTGAATTTTTGGATCAATCGGTATAGGAATGGGGATAATGAAATAAATCATGACATCTTTTTTTCACACTTTTGCACAAGTTTCCAATGTTTAGAATTGGTTTCATATATGTCTAAATTTGAAACTATGATTTCACAAATCATTGCATCAGCATTGAAAATCCAAGGCAGTAACATGATCATACTTTATTTTGTTATATTTAAAAAAAGATTGTTATATTTGTGAGTATCAGTAAAGCATTTTTTACACAGAGCTTTTTTAGAAGAATTTGTAATTGTCCTCTTGGCAGACCTGGTGTATGGTGCGTTTAACAGCCCTAAGATTGGTCTCAGACAGACAGTGTCCATACTGGTGTCACAGGAAGAGGCCAATGGAGAAACTGGCTTCTTTAACATCACCAATATCGAAGTGGAGGAACCTGAATCAGGCATTCAAGATGTAAGTACCGTTTTGTGATTATTATATATTGTGGTCCAGATCTATTTATGTACCTCAAGGCAATGTTAATCCTAGCTGGGTATCCAGCCCTGAAAGTACCCACACGCAAAACCTAGAGCTCTTTCTATGATTTTCAAATATATATGCTACTAACGTCAACACTGTGCTCAAATGTATAAAGAGCTGGCGACTCAATAAAAACAAGCAACTGTTAACTCCACTGTGTTATAATGACATGACAGACACTTGGTTGATATTAATTTTGACACGAAACTCTTAATTTTTCAGTTTTTGGGCTTTTTATAATACTTTGATAAACTGGATCACTGAGACAGTAACTTGAATGAAAATAGACTGATGTTAACATCCATTGCATACATTCTATCACTATGGCGTGACAAATACCAGCTTTATAATTAATATTTCATGCTACTGTAAATGATGATCTTCATGTCCTAACATGGTTTACAAAGGATTTCTAATTACACTATATACATGGTTTGAAGTCAAAACCAACTTCACCACATTAAGTTATAAAGATACAGCTAGACCATCATTTTAAAAAATTTTCAGGTGATCTTGTTGGTGAGTCGTGAAGGCCTCAGTGGTACAGCTACAATTCGATGGTCTATTACTGGTAACAGTGTTACGGCTGATGACGTTGTGGCACTTAGCGGTACTGTTACTCTTGAGTCAGGTCAGTCTAACACAGTCAATTTATTGTTGTTAGTGGGGTTGTAATGATTAAGTGATTTTCAATGTTTTTATACTATGGTTATTGATCAATAGAAATTGTTAGGTCACTTTACTTTAATTTTATTCATTTCTCAATTGTTTTGAAATTATCACCAGAAGCACTGGAAACAGTGAACACTTTTTTTCTTTGTCCAATCATAACTTTCCTGTCTCTTGGACTTTAAACTATAGATGTTTAATTATAACTGAGTGTATAAATCTCATTCATCTTTAGTGAATCAGTTCATGTGGAAATTGCTAAGCAAAAACAAAACCTCAGAACGAAACATAATATGAGTTAAACATTTGTATCCCTTATATGAGCAACATAACTAGACTCCTTCACAAACTCAATCTTTTCTCCTTATTACCATAACAAAGAAATGTTGAAATTCCTAGTTATTTGCATATTAATAGATTTACAAAGAAAATCCTTTTTTTATGTTTAACAGCTTATGTCTTTTTATTATTTAAATGAAATAAGACTGGAAAATTTGGATAAAATCATATTCATAAAAAGATATATAACAGCAAGGAAAGATGGTCTTGGGTGACACAAAGAAGATAATATGACGGGAAGCAATGTTTTAAAATGAAGAAAAGGAGAAGAATTTTGTAAATAAGCAAAAAAATGGCTCATGACTGATCATTGCCTTTGAATAGAATTAGTTGTTGCAAACGAAGGCTCTTATAAAAGAAGTTTGTAGAAGAGATTTATTCATAGTGATTTAGCATAACACCAAAAGGTACATTAAGTATTGTTAAAGAAAGAAGAAAGCTAATTTCAATGGGCTGGCCTAGTTTATTAATACCTATTGCCTACCAATTCTTGTATTATGACATACTCATTATAGATTACACATCATTGGTAGCCAAACCTGATATAGTTTCATTCTTTCTTTCATATTTGAACAAATAGTTTATTAATTTGATCCCTCAGGAATGTCAGAGACCTACCTTTCTATTGGCATCAAAGCAGATGATATCCCGGAGATTACTGAACTCCTCATTGTCACTTTGAATAGCATAGAACCTTCTGATGTCCAGCGTTTCCGTCCTGGATCCAACAAGATTATAATTACCGTCAAGTCTAACGATAACCCTGGCGGGGTCATTTCATTCTCACCACAAATGAAATCCAGTTATCAAGTACAGGTCAGTTTTATTTTCCCTTAGGGCAAGATGATTTTTTTTGTGCATATGACTTGACTTCCTTGACTTAAAGCCTTCCACTAGCAATGTCGTCAGACTTCACAACTCCAGGCTCTATGGTGAAAACAAACCAATCTTTCCTACTTTGTGTAATTCTTCTAAGTGTTTCAAGGAATGTCTGTGATGTTAGTTGCATTGTTTTATTTGGAAGTCTTTTTAAGTCATTGTTTAGGGTTATGTTGGTCAAGTTGTTGTCGGTCTTCCTCTTTTTCTTTTGATATTGTCTGAGAAATAGAATGGTGGTGCTGTTGGATTTCTGGATTCCTTCTCAAAATGTGGCCAAACAGTCTCCACCAACTTTCCATTATTTGGATTGAGATAAGGATTTCCTTGAACTTTTCTTTTATAAGGAATTGTTTGAAATTTTAGTGGGATAGTGAAAGTCAAGAAAGACATCTAATTTTGTCAGTGAAAGAGAAATTTAAGATTATGAATCAATGGTTAAGGCTCAGTCCCCAGACCTCAAATTGACAAATTGCATAAATGATAAATAGAATCTTTTTTACCAAAGACAGGATTTCAGAGGGACCTGTGATTTTAAAGTCAACGCGAAGGATAAACCTCTTATGATAAACAACATTTCAAACAAATAACATGAAACAGATAAATCATGTTAAAATGTGTTACTAAAAATCAGTAGTGAAAAGTGTGTTTAAATTTTAAGATTTTTTTGTTTGCATGTTTCTAAATGTGAATATATTTCTGAGCTGAGGACGGGTAATTTTAAGATTTTGTTTTAGCATTCATCACATTGTTTCATTGAGTGCTTCATTCAAATTTTCAAAAAGTTGGTATTGGAGTTAATGACATTAAGAATAAATGAAATCATCAAAAAGATGTAGATAAAAGTTAGAAAACTGCCTTTTGAATTGATGAGGAATTATATTATGTCTCTTTGGTAAACTATTTATTTACAGGAAGGTCTGTCCGCAATAGAAGTGATAGTAGAGAGAACTGGAGGAGCCCTTGAAGAAAGATCTGTGAAATACTCCCTCGAACCAAATGGAGAGGAGGAGTTTTTTGGATCCACCAATGTTTTGTTCTTTCCTCCTGGACAGAGGATAGCGAGAGCCACCATTCTGGCCAGAAAAGATGGGAAGCCTGAGGTAAAATGAATATCAGTTAATTTGTTGTTGACATATAAAAAGGTGGTATGTGAAAATTTTATTTGTGCACCGGCACAGTGAACCTAAGGTAGCAATGCCTGGTGTGGCTTTATGAGATGACTGTACAGAAAACTTTGTTCAGATACAGTAAAACTTATTCAATCATTTTGTTTTGAAGTTTATAATGGATCTTTTTATTTAATAAAGAAGGATTGTCAAAAGTCTGTAGTGTCTATTTATATATATATATATATATTTATTTTTTTTACCAATCATTTGCTTTCAATCCTGAATAACTGTTGTTTTATTAAACTAGTATATATTTCATTTTGTTTTTGTATTCACAGTTACTTGAGAAATATTCCTTGGTTCTGGCATCTGCCGGTGACCCCCCAGCCACTCTCGGTGATTCAAACAGCATCAGTGTGGAAATTGAGGAGAATGACAGTCCCCATGGCATTATCCAGTTTGTTACTGACCCAACATTTCGATACACAGGTTTGTTCATCCAAATCCCTGTACTTCATCTACTGCTGTAGACACCATTTTATTTACCATTGTCAATTTATCACTTCTTCTCTTTTATTTATGCCCAATTTACTGGTATTGCTCTGTAGATGCTTGTTCTTGAGAACAACTAAAAGATTACCACCAATAAAAAGACAGAGTGGGGTTGTTCTATTAAATTTTAATTCAACTTTTTTAATCTGACAGCTGAAGGTCGTGACGGTCAGCAAATCAACGTCACACTCAGTGTGCAACGAGCAATGGGCACATTTGGGCGTGTGGAGGTGCCGTGGTCCCTCCGACCATCAGTGCAGGATGATTTGATTCCATCCTCCGGTACATTAGTGTTTGAAGACGGTCAGTCAGAAGCACCCCTGCCTTTTATTGTTGTCAATGATGAGGTAGGTGTTTAGAAATGGTTCTTACAATCTATTTATTTACTCTTATCATTCTATTAATGAATTTACTGAATTTTTATTCATTACTTTATTTCAAGCTTTGAATTAGTACTGAAACCCTTATACAACATTTTGAAAATTTAGTTTGGAGCCTGAGCTCTTGATAAATAGATAAGATTAGGAGAACAAGCATGCAGTTCCTGAAAGAAAGAAATCTTTTAAGTAAAATATCAAAAAGGAAATAGAGAGTAGAGAATTAGATATGTGCCGACATTGACATCATCACTGCCTCCTTTACAGGTACAGGTGTGTGTCTGGATATGTAGAGGCGCCAAAGTGGTTGTATGTTTAATGCTTTTCTGCCATTACAGATACACAAAAAATTTTACTTGAAGGAAATGTAAAGAGTTAATGCGACATGTTAACGATGCTGAGAATAATTATGATTGAAATTTTTATGAAAAATGATATTTAAGATGTTCCTCCCCATGTTGCCAGATTCCTGAGAAAGATGAGACTTATGCCATCCAGTTGTCGACTCCAACCGGGAGTGCTGTCTCTGGCATCCCTATGGTTGCCACTATCATCATAATGGAAAATGATAACCCTGTGGAGTTTAAAGGTGAGATTCAATGTGGTCAAGTAGTGTATGGACTAACAAGAAACAGTGTTATGATCAATTCACGTTTCTTACACAATGCCATTTATCAACATGTCAGAATCGTCAATAGAAAACTCTAAATCATGCTATATGTGTTCAAATTGTACCTGTTGTCCTTGGCAGATATGGAAAATATGAAAGCAGAGTGCTTTAGTTTGTATTTTTGTAAACTATCAAAATTCAAACAAGATCCTTATTTCTTTTTAGAATTCATAGCTGCATGCAAGTATTCCACCTACTATTCATGGCTGAACTTAGGGCTTGAAGGGCTTTGTAGACTAGGAATTTATTACAAGCAGGTGGTCGCCAACAGCAACCACTATTTTGATGGTTGTCTTGATGTTTAATCCCTGAATTATTAAAATTGGGGATAATTTTGCCATTTAAGTATTTAGATGTAGTATGTGTGTTGTGTTTTACCTATAGTGAATAGCAATGAATTACAACACCAACAAACACAACGAAAGAGTCATGATATTTACTGACAATAAGAGCTAGGATACTAAATAAATAAATGTATAAATAAATAAATAAATTCCCTTTATTGATCCCAGGGGGAAATTAGTTTTTACGGTCTATTCTGAGGGTAGACTGGAATAACCCATGCGTCAGCCGTAGTGCAGTGTCGCAAAGTAGGATCGGGGTCTCGAAAAAAAACCAGTGCTTCTACCGGGATTTGAACCCATGACCTCTCGAACCAAAGGCGAGTGACTAAGCCACAGTGCCACCTGCCTTCTTCATGAAAACCGTTGAAAAGTAAGGGTTGATATTCAAAGTATAAACTGATCCAGGTAATGAGATTTCAAGTTAAATAGATCATTATGAAGTTCATGACTAATTTAACATGATATATATTGAACTCTTTTCCAGCACCCCTTGTCTACACCACTGAACCCAGTACCATAACTTTAACAGTCAAACGAGATGGGAAGCTGGATCATAAGGCCCGTATAAATTATCGCAGTCTTGACGGATCTGCCTCTAGTGTAGACGGGGATTACACTCAATTAAGAACGCAGGAACTTAAATTTGAAGTTGGAGAAGAAGAGAAAACCATTGAAGTTCAAATTCTGGATGATAATATTCCTGAAGGCAATGAGACGTTTACAATCCAGTTGTTTGATGTAGGAGGTGAGAATGCTGTTAATCTCAGCATCATTGACATTCTATTAATTTGAATTTCATCTTTTTAAGGTTTTATCATGTCATGTCATGGTTATGGGTTTTGATATATCAAATGACCTTTGAATATCCTATATCTCACAGTTATCATTTGAAAAATAAAGACATGTAATTAATAAAAGAAAATTAAATTCATATAGATAGATAATTATTCCTAAGCATGGAATTCTTTATCGAGAAAATTAATTTGAACAATTAATGGTATAGAATTATTTTTTTTTATAAATAAGGATGTTTTGACATTTAGCTGTATTTTAGCTGGAATTTTGTTGTATTGTCATGGAAGCATTCATGTGGAAAGGCACTGATGAAACAATTGGAAACTAGTAAGAAAGCAGTACAGTGCTTGATTGAATGATAGACAAGAACAGGAAAATGAATACTGATATAGGAAACAGAACCTGTGCCTCCATTGGCATGATTGCCCCACTGGCCAAAGGAGTCAACCATTCAATAATAGGATGTTGGCTAAGCTAAACATTTGAGTGGGGGCCTTCTATGTAAAAAGGCCAGTGAGGTAATGGTGCTGCGGCAGGCAGGGATTCAAATCGTAGAATCTTATATATGTTGCGTTCTTTCAAGTTTTATAAAAAGGGTGAAAATGGTGAAGCTCCAAGAGCAAAACAAATAACAATACAAAGAATGTTTCGGATCTCCCCTTCCCCTTTAGTTCGCCATTAATGACATTTAAAGCTAACCCTTTGAAAATATAATATGTGCTGACAATAAGCAGATAGTAATGCCGTCTAATTGGACATTTATCAAGCATGCTTCTCTATATGTCATTGCACCAGGTGACCTGATCACCACAGACAGCTCTACAGCCACCATTGTCATCAAATCTAATGATGATGCCTATGGCGTGTTCAGTTTTTCCCCTCCAGCTAGTCTAGAAGTAGAGGAAGGTAGCATTGGCTTCCTGGGGTAAGTTACAAACATGCATACATTGCTGTCTAATATGTGAAAATAATATTAATTTTTAATCAAACTTGGTACGATTTTTCCTCAGCTGATTTTTTGGGTCATCGACTAAACTTGTAGGTCCTGTTTGTACTGACTTTTGCTTTGCAATGATTAAATTTTATTAGTCACTACACAGAACAAAATTTAGATTAAAGTGTTCTCCTGGAGGAAAATTTTTATTGTTATTATTATGTTAAGAGAAGGGAGGTTAATAATTTGTTTCATGAAAAATTGGTACAGAGCTAACAGTGTAAGAAGAGACAGAGAGTTTGAAACTTCATGGATAGCACAATTGGTTGAACGTTTCATCGTGCAGTGGTCATATCACTCACTCTTAGTTTGAGGGGTTGCATGTTCAAATCCAAGTGCTTTTTTTTCAGGATTGTAAGAGACAAGGGAAATTTTGGATCTGTCAGTGTTGCCTGGGAATTTCGCACTCTCAATAACATCCCCTTGACTGTTGGGGACGATTTTGAATTTCCGCGTGGTGAAGTCACGTTCTCACCTCAGGAAAGCAAACAAGCATTACCTGTGTCTCCACTGGCTGACCAAATACCTGAAAAGGCTGAAAAGTTCTTGCTCGTCCTAACTTCGGTCAATGGTTAGTGCTAATTCTGTAATAAATAGCTACAAGAGTCCATTCAACATCATTGTTTCACATTTTTAATGAATTTTTGCAGGATGCCTGCTTCAATAATGGCAAGATATTAGTAAGTCTCCTCTTTCAATGCCTGAAGGAGAAATTATTTATTTACAATAATCATTTTGGGGAGCCGGTGGTGCAGTGGCTAAGTCACTCGCCTTTGGTTCGAGAGGTCAAGGGTTCAAATCCCGGTGGAAGCACTGGTTTTTTTCTCAAGACCTCGATCCCACATTGCGGCGCTGCTCTGCGGCTGACACCTGGGTTATTCCGGTCTACCCTCAGAATAGACCCTAAAGACAAATTTCCCCCTGGGATGAATAAAGGAAATTTTATCTTCTTTTTTTTCTTTTTTTTTTCTTTTGTTATCATAGATTTGAAAATTGTAAATTGGATACGGATTATTCAGTTGTGATGATAGGCTTAGACCTTGTTTGAAATGATGGTGTGTCTCCATGTATAAATATATTTGTATCGGTATCTGTGCTTGCCTCTGGTCAAATTTCCACGGTTTCTATAACTGTTGGGGAACACCTGAGGCTACAATATCATGTTGTCTGGTCGTGATATGAGTAATATTGAACAGTGTATTGCTTCTTGTACCAAACAAGGTTTATTGGCACAGTGGGCTGATCCCCTGCTTGCCTTAAAAACCTTGATCCATAGATTTTCCAACTCTGTATCAGACCATGTGTACTAGTGGGACACAGACGTGCACTTAATCTGGATACGTTTTACCTGGGTCTGTGCATCGATGCCTTCTGCCTTATACACTGTCCTCGGCCAGACACAGTGCTGGTCCCTACACTGTTTAATTACGGTACTCTAGGGAACAATAACAAACATCTGTATATCAAATAATCCAATTCTGGTATATGACCAATTGGTGGATGCATGAATTTGGTGAATGTGTGTATAGTATGTTAGAAGATACTACATTTACTGGAGACTTGAGTTGAAACATTCAACGGTTACTATATTGTCTTTCAGCTGGCTCTATTCGCAGATGGTTCTGACAAAAGTTTATTTTTATGTGTGTCATACACTGTTTGTTGCATTTCCAAACATCTACTATTGCTGGATATCCAAACATCTACTATTGCTGGATATCCAAACATCTACTATTGCTGGATATCCAAACATCTACTATTGCTGGATATC
>JARDUL010149907.1:0-10581 GCA_030265205.1 Dirona pellucida
ATCACTCATATCAGAACCAGACAACATGATATTGTAGCCTCAGGTGTTCCCCAACAGAAATAGAAACTGTGGAAACTTTACCAAAGAGGCATGGGACAAATGGTACATAACAAAAATATTGACAATATATAACATTCAGAAAATTTACTTTTCCACGATTTTTCAGTTCACTTTAGACCTCAGCACTAACAATTTAGTGTGGACAAACTTCAAAGATTTCAAAAGATAAAAGAAAAAAAAAATACTCCAACAATCTCATCTTTAGAACTGCAAAATCTATTGATTGAACCAAAATTTTCAAGCAATCATAAATAAAAAATTAACAATAGGCCAAACATCCCTAAACTCACTTAGGAATACGTGTGGATCCTCCAACCAAGACAATCTCATTGATGTCTTTCTTGCTAAGCTTGGCGTCACGCAGGGATTTTTCAACAGGTTCAAGGGTGCCACGGAACAGATCACCGTTCATTTCTTCAAAACGAGCACGGGTGATAGTGGTGTAGAAGTCTGTGCCCTCGAAAAGAGAGTCAATTTCAATGCTGGCCTGAAAATAACACAAAAGAGAAATGGCTCTTCAAATATTCCCTAAATAATTACCTCAATAGTATACCTAACAATGGGAGAGTCTTGGTCATTGCAATTTATCTTCTAGTACAACCTACACTTTAATTGCAACTGTGGATATTTTACCAAAGTAATAGCTCATTGTACTAATCATATTCATACTTGTATGGTACCAAAGGAATCGCAAGCACTTCGCATGGTTATAAACAAATCATATTCATACTTGTATGGTACCAAAGGAATCGCAAGAACTTCGCATGGTTATAAACAAATCATATTCATACTTCTATGGTACCAAAGGAATCGCAAGCACTTCGCATGGTTATAAACAAAACACAGAAAAAACAAAAACAAATTTAAATTCAAGTGACAAAACAAAACAAAATTCGTCCACCCTTGGACCGCTTGCGTTCGATCCGCTGAAAATTTATTTTTCCGTGGATCTAAACGGGCGCATTCTTGGAGGTCCATGGAAACTGCCAAAAACATGGAAATTAGAGCTGTTTTACTAGCAATTAAAAACCACAAATCACCAGGAATTTGCATAGCGATCCGAAAAATGCTGAATACAGACTTTCAACAGACTCGGGGAGTCAAATTCGGAACGAATCTGTATTATACGAAACAGTTGGCAGCAATGTATAGATGTGCATGTGTTAAAACATTTTTGTTTACAACAGCCGCAACAACAAAAAATAATGGTGAACAATTTAACCATAATATCAATAAAGTACCTGAGCAGATGCAGACAAAGTTCTCTTTGCTCGCTCACAAGCTGTTCTTAGACGCCTCAGAGCACGTTTGTTGCCGGAGATGTCTTTCTTGTGTTTGGTCTTGAAGACGTCAACAAAGTGCTTCACCATCCTGTTGTCAAAATCTTCTCCTCCCAAGTGAGTATCACCATTTGTCGACTTGACCTCAAAGATTCCATCCTCAATGGTCAGGACGGAAACATCAAAAGTGCCACCACCGAGATCAAAGATCAGAACGTTGCGTTCACCAACAGCCTGAAAAATAAGCCGAGAGTCAATAATTCATCTTTAATAATTGCCAAACAACCACCAAAACAACTGAATAAATTCTTGTCAAAGCAGCTTGACAACAATATTTTCAAACATGACTTCATTAAAATATTTCTCACAGGCACAATCGAGATAGTTCTCTCGTATCTGTTTTATCTCTATTTCACAAGCCCCTTGTCCTATCCTTTTGTAGATTTTGAGCATTGCTAATCAAGTAAATTAAAAAACAATGTGTACCTTATAATAGCTATGGAGTAAAAATCTTTATTGGAGGTCAATTTCAAATAAATCGTATGTGGTTTGAAAACATTATGAAAAAAAAACAGAAAAAGGAAAAAGTGAGTGAAAGTTTCCATTGGAGAGGAAACGTAAATAAATTACTGACAATTTCTAACCCACTGTGCATAACTACTATGTAATTGTATCGAATTACACAGACCTCTGTGTACTAAGTTTAAAAATGACAGCTGTTTGAAAGGCTAATAATTGTTAAAAAAACAATGTCTGTGATCCCCACCTTCTTGTCCAGCCCATAGGCAATGGCAGCAGCTGTCGGCTCATTGATGATTCTGAGTACATTCAGTCCAGCAATGGTACCAGCATCTTTAGTGGCTTGACGTTGGGAGTCATTGAAGTAGGCAGGGACAGTTACAACAGCATCAGTTACAGTCTGGAGGACAAACATAAAAGGGAACAGTTAAGCATGAAGTGAACAAAGAATTTGCTTTCAAACTATACCAAATCAATAGGGTGGCGGCATAGCTAAGTTCGTAGAGAGTCGGTTTGCTGTTGTCGGCAAAGTGGTGTTGCCGTGACAGACATGGGTTAGATTCCCCCCTTTCAATAACCTTTTTTCTGTTCTTGTTTATTGTCTCTCACTGGCACTGTAACTTTCCTACTATGATCATATTTAAAAGATTTCCATTTGTGAAGGAAGAAACATTTCTGAGCAACTAGCTATTCAAAATCTAGAATGAACACAAATTCCCTCCAATGACCATTGTAAAATATTTCAAAATTCTCACCTTGCCCAAGTAAGCTTCTGCAGTTTCCTTCATTTTTGTCAGCACCATGGAAGAAATTTCCTCTGGGAAAAATTGCTTATCCTCTCCCTTGTACTGGACCTGAATCTTGGGTTTTCCACCGAAACTGACAACAGTGAAGGGCCATAGTTTCATATCAGAAATAACTACCTGGTCATCAAATTTACGGCCGATCAATCTCTTGGCATCTGTGTTGTAACAAAACCAAATTGATTTATTTTTTAAATTTACAACAAAGCATAAAACTGTCCGCAAAATCATTCCATAAATTTATGTGAAAATTCAAGACGAAAGAAAAAAGAATGAATGAATGAATAAATGAATTAACACTACGACAACAAGATAGTCTAGTTGCAACACAATCACATTTATTTATGACTAGCCCTAGAAAACAACAAGTATCACAAACAAAAACTTACCAAACACTGAATTTTCAGGATTCATGGCGACTTGATTCTTGGCAGCATCTCCAATGAGACGCTCTGTGTCTGTAAACGCTACATAGCTAGGTGTGGTTCTGTTTCCCTGGTCATTAGCAATGATTTCTACCTTTCCGTGTTGAAACACGCCCACACAAGAGTAGGTGGTTCCGAGATCAATCCCGATCGCTGGTGCCTTGGCCATTTTCGAGGTGTAATATCTAGAAAAAACAATTTTATACATAAATATGATGAAAAAAAGAAAAACGCAAATTTAATAATACAGGAGTGTGGTACAGTAGGTCGAGTAAATTCCCCCTTGCCCTGGTCCCTATATCATAATCAATAATCAGGTCCAATGACTTTTTTGTTTAGCACGGCCCACTTAAGATACGTAGGTTCTAGCTATCAAGATATAGGTCTAACTATTTTTTCAAGACATCTTAACAATTTAAAATAGAAATACAAACTCTCGAAGTGACAGAGTCATCAGTGTCAGTTCATTTTTTGCAAAAATTGATGCATGGAAACTGCTATTATATTTACACTGAGGATAAAGATTTTTATGAAAAATATAACTACAAATCGAATGATTCATGATTTAAGTCATTTGATATTAGTGAGGAAAACGACCTCAGTGAGACAGGTTGCTTTGACACCAGCAAGAAGGGACAAAAGTGGTGGTGTAGGATGTATAGCAGGGAAAAAAACGAGGTATGGCACATCGAGTGGACGTGGCACAAATGTTTAGGAAGCAGAGAAAGTAGTAAGTTTAATTAGGATCTCTACTGTGCTGAGTGGCTAGGAGAGTTTTTTAGACCTAGAAGTGAAGTGACGTTCTAGTTCTACTACTGAGTGGCCATCGTAAAAAGAAAGGCGATGATTCTGCCACGGTTTAATTTGCTCATGGAAAGCGACATAAAAAAAATTTCTCTAAATACACAATCAATTTTTTTTAATCATAAAAATTCAGTTGAGTCGATTTAGTCTAGCATTTTTGTAAGCGAGTCTTGAATAATTTAAGGCTCACAGCAGCAGTTATGTGTGGGGGAAGGGAATTCCTATCTCTTGTCCTTGGGTAAAAAGATTCATTTCTGGTGTTGGTGTTGCACTGTGCCTACTTGAAAAGATGTTCTGTGCATGTTTGCTGGTGCACTCGGTGTGATTAGCTTGTTTTTTAGGTCTATCTTGACTGTGGTGTAGGTAAAGGAGTGTGTATCGCCTCCTTTCCCTGATTAAATCTTTTATCTTTCAATAAATTGATGCCCTTGTGCTGTTGTAAATGTAGAGATGCTCTTAACATACCTGGCTGCCAGATATATTTCCAGTTGGTGTATGTTAATCCAACACTAATGATGCGTAAGCTTTATTTTTCACCCTTGAATTGTGTTATTAAAATTTCTCTTCAGGAAGCTAAGTGTTGTGTTTGCTTTCTTACAAATATTGCTCTATCTAGTTGACACTTGACTAATGGGTTCTCCTGCCACGATTACTTCAGGAACTTTTTTTGCAGTGGCTCCACTGACCATGGGATTGTTGGACACTGTTTTTTTCAATATAATATTAAAAATGGGCCCCAATGGTAACACGACACATTTGCATGAATTTGCAAATCATTACAATTCTACTATCTATAATGTGAACTTCATCAAGTTATCTGTGATTTTATTTTTTTACCATACCCCTATTATTTGCCATTGACTTGAACATATCCCTGTGATTCAGGCATTACCACGACATAGAGTAGAGTCAGGGAAATTGGCCACAATTTTGGTTGTCGGGGAAATTGGCCTCCAAAAAAAAACCCTTGTAATGGAACAGCCTGACACCTCTACTTTCCGATTAGTCCAATCTAGTGTGAACTGACGTCACAAATTTCGTTTTTGTATGCTTTAACCAATCAGATGGTAGACAAAAAAAGATGCGGGACATTTTGACAACTGTCAATCACACAGTGTTCACATTCGCTATCATCTGCCAAATTTTGCCCGCCGTTTGTTATCACGCATATCAATATTGCGTCGCATTCCACAAATCAGACCCCTATTGTTTTAATCTCCTGATTATCTTATTACCTTGTCGAGGGAAATTGGCCGCCTACTTTTCAATACTTTATACAACTTGATCAATATGATTTTTTTATTTGAAATTGTTTAAGTTATACACTACATTTTACATTTTTTATACACCATACCAAAAACATCTTAAGGTATTTACAGGAGTAAATACACAAATGAGGACATTGTGAAGGCCATGGATGCGGTGCAGCACCATGGTGCTATAATTGCATCTGCTGCCCGCCATCACAATATCCCTCCCAAGACTGGGGAATTATGTAAATGGACAATTTCCACTACAGGTGGCCAATTTCCCCGATCAATATTACCTTACTAATATTTGTCAGCAGGGAGCTCCTGGAGGCAGATCTCACATGGGAGACTGTAAATACAAAAGCGGCCAACCGGCTGGATTGGAAATGCCCTATAGAAGCCTTATGTGCCCCATGGCACCAAGAGGACTAAGTCAGTAAGTAAAATATTTGTTATAAATAAATGTGAAACAAAAAATGAGTTATCTGCAGTTGCAAATCAAGCCCAAAAGGACAGAGATTGGCCAGGTTTTATTTTGATTGGTATTTTACTGCTGGTAACTGTCATACAGCCAATTAACCGACTCATGTCAAAAGTCAGCCAATTTCCCCGAATCTACTCTACAATATTGAGCACAAAAACACATTAACTTGTAATGGTAGAGAAAGTAAAGCCAGGCTCAGCAGTAAGGACGGATGAATAGGGTATCTGACAATGGATAAATGGTCATAGAATAATAAAATATAAGCGGAGACAGACGGCTAAATAAATCATAGAGACATACTTAGATATAAATAGATCAGGTAAGTTGAGAGAGACAAGACCGAACAAGGACAGAGCAGTCACAGATCTCTCTGGTCTCTACCTCTGGACTAATCCCGCCACTCCCTGGACTAATCCCGCCACTCTCTGGACTAATCCGCCACGGATGGCTGGTTTTTTTCTCTGTTCACGGCGAGGCAGAGTTGCCGTGGAAGGTATGGGTTCGATTCCCACGGTTGACGAAAATCTTTTTTTCTATTTTCTGGTTCTTATTCTTATCTCTCACACTCACTCACTGGCACTGTTACTGTTGTTGTTACATTATCCCACTATCATTGTCTCTTGGCTTTAGACTTTAGAGAGACAGTACAGAGACACCCGACTGACGACATTACAATATATGTAGGCCTAAACTGACAAGGACAGAAAAGAAACAAAAGGGCGGATGATCTACCAGTACTAGTACTTACTAGTACTAGTACCCTACGACTATGATACACATGATAATATTATACACATGATAATATTATACACATGATAATATTATACACATGATAATATTATACACATGATAATATTATACACATGATAATATACGGGGTTGTCTCTTCTAGAACTAGAAAACTAGCATTGAAACAATAATAATAGTTAATAATAGGCCTAATAATAATAATAATAATATTCCCACGGTTGACGAAAATCTTTTTTTCTATTTTCTGGTTCTTATCTCTCACTGGCACTGTTGTTACACATTATCCCACTATCATTCTGTCTCTTTGCTTTCGACTTTAACTTTAGAGAGACAGTACACAGGCACAGGGACACCGGGCTGACGACATTACAATATATTATAATTATATAAACTGACACTGACCAAGGACAGAAAAGAAACAAAAGGGCGGATGATCTACGAGTACCCTACGATACACATGATGATACTGATGATACGGTTGTCTCTTCTAGAAAGCTAACATTGAAACAATAATATAGATTAGGGTCAACTCACGTTGCGAGAGGATATCTTCTACGCTAAAATTCCGCAGGTAGTGAAGCCGCTGTTTCGGTCCAAGGACGTTGGTCAAATCAAATGATATTGTGTGTGGGTGCGCTTTCTCATCACGAAGTCACTTTATTTGACTTTATAGGCTACCGGAAGCGCTGACTTTTCGAGACGGAGAAGCTTCGAGAAGCATTGCTGGCCAATCAAAATGCTAAATTTATTGAAGAATGTTTGTCACGCGATTTCAAGTGTCCCTACTCGCCATAGCTACCACTACCACTACCACCAGCTGTGTTCACTTCTATGAATTGAAATAATAGATAATTCTGAATGTTCATAGTATCAACTTTTTTCTAATTTACAGTGACAATTTACCGTTAAAATCGGACCTAAAGTTGCCTCCATTCATAGTAAGACAAAATAATTTCCCCACCTTGTGTACGTGGTTATGTACCTTGGATTTAGGGCGTCCCAAGACCAGACAGTACCTAAAAAATAATTAAAATTAATATTCTTGCATTACATTTACATTGGTTACAGTAAGGTTCGCCACGTAATTTCTAAAGATAGAACGCTCTACTACTATCTATATGGGATTGGTTTTAAACAATAATTTATTACACGGAAACTAGAACTAGAACTGAAACTCAAGTAATTTACTTGTGATTACATGCGATTATTGATTACACTACATGGAAACTAGAATTCTAGAACTCGCCTAACCTGTTCCGTGAATAGATTCAAGAATTCGATAGTTGGTTCTAAACAATTTATTACACAGAAACGAGAACTTTAGAACCAACATAATTGTTCAGTGAATAGTTGAATGCATTGCGTTGACAATGATGACCAGTGACAGTCAGTGAGAGAGAGAGAGAGGGAGAGAGAGAGGAGAGAGAGAGAGAGAGAGAGCTTCCTTGGATTTGGACAATAATTTGATGATTGAAATTGCTATTATCACTTATTATAGTTGGATGTAACATTGCTGCTAGTACTAGTAGTAGAGTCGAAGAAATTGGCCATATTTTGGTTGTCGGGGAAATTGGCCGCCTAAAAAAACCCCTTATAATGGAACAGCCAGACGACACCCCTATTTTCCGATTAGTCCAATCTAGTGTAAACTGACGTCACAAGATTTCGTGCTTGTATGCTTTATGTGTTCATGGCTATTATATGGTAATGGTGGTAATGGTAGTGGTAGTTGGTAGTGTAGTGGTACTTAGTGGTAGACAAAAGAAGATACGGGACATTTTGACAACTGTCGTCAGTCAATCAGTGTTTACGTTCGCCATCATCTGCCAAATTTTGCCCTCCGTTTGTTGTCACGTACATCAATATTGCGTTGCACTGTTTCACTTAAATCAGAACCCGATTGTTTTAATCTCCAGATTATCCTATTACCTTTACATTTCGTGTTCAATTATCATTAGAAACGTTTCCATTTAATTGTACTAATTTTTTCCTACACCATAACCTTTCGGGGAAATTGGGAAATTGGCCGCACACTTTTCAATACTTTATACAACTTGATTGATTTTATTTTTTAATTTGATATACACTACCTTTTACTTATACATTTTTTCTACACCATGCCAAAAACATATAAAGGTATTTACAGGAGTAAATACACAGATGAGGACATTGTGAAGGCCATGGATGCGGTGCAGCACCATGGTGCTATAATTGCTTCTGCTGCCCGCCAGCACAATAGCCCTCCCAAGACTGGGGAATTATGTAAATGGACGGTCCGTCCTAGGGAAAAAGGATGACCGTACCAACAAACGAAAATAAAATAACAAAATAATTTTAAAATATAACAACAAATAGATAATAATGAGACAGACAAAAGCCATCATTTTCAAGCGGCCAATTTCCCAACAAATGGCCAATTTCCCCGATCGATATTACTATTACCTAACTAAAATATTCGCTATCTATAAATAAATGTGAAACTGAAACCAAAATGAAATAGCTCCAGTTGCAAATCAATCCCAAAAGGATATATAATAATAACATAGATTGGCCAGGTTTTACTTTGATTGGTCTTTTACTGCTGACCGACGCATGTCAAAAGACGGCCAATTTCCCCGAATCTACTCTAGTAATAAGTAGTAAGAAGTGCTTTTGAGTATAATTTGTAATATAACGTGCGCATGTGACTAATAATATTATATGACGGCGACATTACGGCCCATCATAACGGTCAAATTAAATTTAATTTGTCACATTCAAATTCAACTCAAATCATCGAAACTAAAAAGATACGCTTACTACAAACTTACACACAGTACAGCAGATTCATCACAAAAGTCTACTAAGTACATACTACTCCCCGGCAAACATGCAGTAGGTACAGAGGAGCAGCCCGTCAGGCGCATCATTCTAAATACCGAATCGCCTTCTCTAGGCCTAGGGATACGTGATGGCCCATTCATTGGCTAGGACAGCAGACTCGTGGCGAAGATTCGAATCTTAAGGCGCGTACAAAAAGAACGCTTTTTCGCTTTGAAATAAATTGAAAGCAAGCGCTTGAGGGAGCACATAGTAAAGGATCGTGAAACGCGCTTGAGGGTGTTGCGTCTATGGTGCTCACACTCATGAGCATGCGTCATGAAGATTTGTCTACTGCATGCGGCAAATTGCAAGTTTCTGTTTTGCCTGCAAACACTTCTCTCATTGCTGGTTGCTTCTGGATTACTGGCCCAACAAAATGTAATAATAATGCCACCATTTGAACAGCAGACATTCTGAAGTAATCATGTAGGTACCTATCACTATCGTCATCACTGTCTTCAGTCCAATTCAAGATGCCACACTGAAGAATGGTGGTAGGGGTAATAATAATTAGTTTATAGTTATAGTATAGGCGGCGCGCTGTATTTTTTCCTTTCACTTAATAATATTAATACTGGGGGGACTGGGAGTACCCAATAACGGCGTCTTCGTTGCTGTTTTTTAATCTGAAGCACCCACAAAAGGTAAAAAATCGTAATAGTTCCAACGCATTTACTATGATTTACTAGAACTAGAAAGCAAAGTGAATCTGTAGTTGCCAATGTACTCAACACTAGGGCTATGTATTTACTACAACAAGCGTTGTTCACAAACGATTGTTGCCAATGCACTCAACACAAGCTATATAGGGCCTATGTATTTACACTACAAGTGTTGTTCACAAACGCACACCATGTAAACACAAGTCTTTGATAAGACGCATGTCTGGAGAATGCTGTGCGCTAAAACCACGTATCATGTAAAGACGACTGAGCTGGATACCTTCCTTTGTTTTCTTCATGTTTAAGTGCTAGACGGACGACCATTTAGCGGCTCATACTCATACTGTTGTATTACTAGACCTTTTACTTCTGGAATTAGAAATGCCACGATGATAATTGCAGCCACAAACTACTACCATATCACCAACATAAATATATTACTATCAGCATGGAGCCAGGTGGTGCAGTGACTAAGTCAGTGGCCTTTGGTTCGAAACATCACATTTGATTAATGGCCAATCATTGAAGCTTATTTACAATAACAAATGTCAGTACCTATATTTTCAATTCACAAGGTCATATTACTAATGTATTATGCAATAAAAGTTTGTTTATCGAATCCCCTTTATACCGCAATAAGCAGTGTAGGGACCAGCCATGTGTCAAGCTCTGAAGGGTGCAC
>JARDUL010150018.1:0-10579 GCA_030265205.1 Dirona pellucida
CATCATCATCATCATCATCATCATCATCATCATCATCATCATCATCATCATCATCATCATCATCATCATCATCTTCGCCATAAACATAATCATTGTATTCTTCCTTATCATCTTTTGCAGAGCGCTGACGAGAAGCTGCGAGGTTTAGGAAAGCCCCAGAACCAGTCAGGAACAGTGGACCAGACACAGAATTTCACCTTCGTCCGCCATCAACCGCAAGCACCGCCGTCACTGCAGCAACTACAACGGCAACAACAAGAACGCCAACGAGAGAAGGAAAAAGAAGAACAACTACAACTGCAAGAGGAAAATCAACAGCAACAAAGCCAACTTCAGCAACAGCACTACCTACTTCAGCAACGTCACCTGTCGCCAAGTAGAGAAACTCCAAAGCCTGTTGTATCACCAGAACAACGGAGTCGGAATCAACAACAACAACAACAACAACAGATTCAGCAGCCACAACAACAACTTCGTGCACGATTTATTCAGGGAGCAGAGTGCATAGCAACGAATGCCAATGATAACGACAACATGGCAGAAAGGGCTATCAGATACTCGAGACGAGAACGAAATAAGACGAATGTGTATAGATCACAAGAAGGAATCGATAAAGCAGAGGCTAGGAGGAGGTCTCGAAGCGAAGGGCCGGCCAGACGTTTGAGACAGTCACTGGATGAAAGGGAAGGAGGGAGACGATCAGGGAATAACAATGTTTTTGATGACAGTCTCGATTCGGACAGCGACCATGACACTTTCCGGTCTAAAACTCGTGCGGAGTCGGATTCCGATAGCGATCGTCAGAAGTGGGTTAAAAACCCGTTGGTCGTTCGGCGAATTAAAAAGCCGGACGCCAAGACCCGTAATCACGAAAAGAGACTAAGCGCAGCAGAATTTAGCGGGGGGTCGTCGAGTAGAAATAGTTTCGGAAAGGGAGAGGACAAAGGCAGTAGTGGGGGAGATAATTCTGGATCTAGAGAAGGAACCGGAAACAGGAGTAGTCAGCGATTTCAAAAGTTAGAAGAGTTGAGAAAGAAACGTATAAATCTCTCTGTTACATCTGACGAAGAAAGCACGCCAGCTTCGAGGATATCGAGGCTAAGGCAGCGTGCAATCCAGAGTGGGTTAGGAGATCAGCCCAGGCCTCTGTCTAACCAAGGACTTGCTCGGTTCGGGAATGGTAACAGGGTCGGTGCAGACTTGCAACAAGGACACAAAGCCGCCATAGCCCCTTATATCGCAAGTAATGATAGTCAATTAAATTTTGGACCGAGGAATACATCGACACAATTAGCCGGTTCCCAACCACTTCAAATGCAACAAAAAGCTTCAGGAAACTTTCCAGCTTCCAATCGATATGGAACGTCAAACCAACCTGTGCAGCAGCAACAACAACAGATAGCCTCATATGCGCGCAATCAGCTCCATTTAGATCGACACCAACAACAACTACAACAGAGCAGAAATATACCACAGCATGTTTCGAGCCAAGAAAGGTCAACTCCGCCATTTCAGCAAACGCCGACACAAAAAATCACATCGACACGGTCGAGTGCCTCGCCTGTTCAATCCACCCACATCAAACCATTTTATACAATACCAGACCACCATTCGCACGCCTCTAGATCTCTGTACAACAGTTCACCCGAAATCAATAAACGTCAGTTCATGCCACAAGTAAGAATACCCTCGGCTGACTCAATCCTCAATGCCTCCCCTTTTCCAAGCTCGCATGAAACAAATTATCTGCCACAAAGAGCAACGAATCACACCACGCAATCTCCTGCTTTCGTCCCTCAGTCCAGGAACCCAGTCGACAACAGACAAAAGCAGCAACACCGACAACCTTTCTCTGAGCCTGTACAACGAAGCTATTCTCTCAGACAGCCCCAAACACCTCCTCAGGTTCACAAAGCTGTCGAGATGCGATTTAAACCCACCAATGTGGGAAGGGAAGAATCACACAAAATACCAAAAAGCACCATCCCTCAAACGTTTGTCGACTTAAACAGTGAAGACTCCCTAGACGAGTTGATCGAATCCAATATTCAGTATTTAGATCGTGAAATCGATAAAGCAAAAGCTAAGCGACTTTCAAATGTTACAATGCAGCCCGTTTTGCCCGATCCTCGAAAATCAAATAATGATCAGGCATTTACAACTCCAACTACATTATCACACACTCGGCAGCTTCAGTTCCAACCTCAGCAGCCTGCGCTTCCAGTCCAACGGAATTCTAGCGTCCAACTTCAAGTTTCTTTAGGAAATGGATCACAACAAGGATTGCAAAACCTAGGACCTCCAGCCATTCAAATATCACGTTCTGCTTCAAGTGGATTCGATGATCTCAAAGATTGTAAAAACTCAGAACCCCTTCGCCATATACAACCGGATGTTGTGCCAATTTCTGAACGGAAATTATCGTACGAAAGTCCTCGACTGCTGCGCCCTGGTGGTGATTACCATGATAGGGACGACTTGTCTAAATCGGACAGTCAGTTAAACGCACCCTTCTTGGCTCCGAGTTATTTAGCAAATCCCAACTATCCGGATCCAACGTTTGCCCGAGGCTGTATCAGTGATGTCAATCTAACGTCCTCTGGATCGGCCTTGGAAATTCCTTTGGCTGAGAAAGGCATGTTCTCTGATGTGGACTACGACATTGAGGTTTGTGAACGCGTGAAAAAATGGGAGAAATACATGAAGAAACCAGAGGTTGAGGGCTCGAAAAAAACTATCAACTTAGCCTCCATCCAGGAAGGGCGGGAATGTGAAGCATTAATGTTACCCAGCGAAGTGCGAAAGTCTGTTTTGCTCAGTAGAAAAGACAGTTTTTCAAACCCAATGAACCAGCAAAGCGAAAGTAGTTTGGTCCCATTAGGGAAATCTCAAATTATGGATTCGTCTAGGAACATAGGCGGAGAAACAACTTTTCCCAACAGTTTATCTCTTGAAACAAACTCAAACCGGTTTTTTCGGGTGATTCAAGATCCACAGGCTGGCCCGAGACTTGGGCCAGAATCACAGAATATGAATTCCTTGTTCCAGGCTCCCATCAAAATTAAAGTTGACAGAAGTTTGCCCAATTCATCACCTGACCTCCGCCCATACTATCTTGCGAACCAAAATTCCAACATACCACAAAGTCATGGACCTGCCCAAATAACCCATTCACAGCCAGCCTTTCAGGCTATTGGCTACAACTGCAGTACTGCACAATCTCAAGATGAAGGCTCTCCCTTTGTTAAAAGATCGAACAAATTGTTGAATGCTGAAAAGCCTGAAGATAGGACGTCAAAATACCAAGATGAGTTGGAGGAAATTTCCAATGTAAAGGACTCTGTTATCAATCTTAGGCGCCGTTTTGATCCCGAATCGGCTACTATGACATCAGATGATGAGCAGAAATCAGTGGTATCTACAGCCTCTGCAAAACTCGTTCGACCATCGAAACTTTCTCCGAATGATGGTCAAGACATATCCAGCATGATCCCAGGGTATCAGAATAAAATCAAAGAATCGGATGTGTGGTCACCGAATTTGGAAAGCACAACAGCAGGTGTAGCGGTCAGTATTGAAAGAGTTAAGGCCAGAACGCTCCAAACCATCCCATTTTCTGAAGATCCTTTCTGGAAAGAAATAGAAAGAATGACCACATTTGACCCCGACAGTGAAAATGGCCACCTGACAATTTCTGGAATTCAAAATCAAGATGATCTCACGAAACAGCAACATTCTGAATTAGCATCATCCCCACACAGTTCTACTTTACCCTCTCAGCCACGGCAGTCTGTATCGTCGAGAGAGAGGCTACAGAGGTCCAAATCGTTGTACACCCCAAATATTACTCCTCTAACTATCAATGTTGATAGCACGAAAAGAAATGCTTCCAATGCATTAGATGAAGTATTGGATGACATTCGAACTTCGATGGAACGCCAGCAACAGATAAGTCCAAAGAAACGAGGTCTGGAAAGGAATATGTGGCCATCTACCGTGGATCCAAATCCAAATTATAAAATGGAAAGCGGCAAACTAACATTTGTAAACCCTCCATCAGATATTCAACCTCGACCAGCTTTAACATTGGAGACTGGATCTATCATGAAAATGAGAGCCGAACAGCCAGTGCTACCGTCCAAACAGCCCTTGCAATTTTACCAGCAACAACGTCATCGACTGCTGCAAGAAACACAACCCCAACAACTACAACAACAACAACAACAACAGCAACAACAACAACAACAACAACAACAACAACACAGGAAGTCACAAATTAATCCCGGAACTATCAACAGCTACCAGCTTGATCCAAACCTTCTAAAACAAAAACTGTTGAAGACAGGACTTGTAGTTGAAACAGATACAGAAGAACCACCTAATCCTTCTTCGCCTTTCGCTAATCCGTCAATAATAACAAAGGAAACCAGCAATTCGTTTTTCCCTGTTTGTTCATCTACTGCTGTGTCCTATCAGCACGCCCCATCCTCAATGTCAGCTCCACAGTCTCGAAAGGAATCTTTTCTCTCCAAGTCGGGAGTCCAAAGTGGTCCCAGTGCATTGGACGATATCCAGCGAGCTTTGGCAAATTTCAAATCTTCATCATACCAACCAGGTCCGGATTCTTTGTATGGGACATCCGAATTCGAATCTTTTCATGTTGCTGGTATGGATACGACCAGAGGTCCCAACACCAAATCAACGGGATGGAGTTACAAGCCACGACCAATGCAAGACCAGGAATTGAAATCAACGCAACCATCAGTACAACAGTCTCAGAAACTTCAAGAAGTGAGCAAATCAATGGACGATTTGAAGGTGTTGGCACAAGATGTCGAGAGTCGAATAAATACCATAAAAACCAGACTTCATAGCGCTGATGAAAATAGCCTGGATTCCATACTGTCATCGTTGAAAAAGTTTACCCCGGATTCAAAATATTCACAGGAAACTCCTGAATCGTTTGATGAATATTACAACAGAAAGAAATCGAAACTATCTACTGCTCTGTCTGAATTAGATCGAATCCACGCGGGTTTAGACTTGAAGCAGTATCCACCCAGTTTAACTGGTGGGTCATTGATTCCCGCTCAACCAAAATCGGATCACTTACGTCCAATGCAGATGAGAATTTCTTCCATGTATATCTCAGGACTCCAGGCAAATAATGCAGAGGAAATCGATCAAGAGGTCGAATCTGAATTTGATGTGATATCAAAGTCTTTTCAAGCCATAATTGATGAAGTTAACAAAACCACAATCGCATTGAGCCGTAGCAACTCTGATTTGGCAGGTGAAAAAGAGAAGAAATCGCCTTTGGAAGAAATTGAACCAGAAAACAAGGCACCGGAGACGCAAAAGCAAACATTTAAGATCACTTTGCATAATAATAACAGCAACCCATCCACTGAAACTGTTTCTGAGTTATCGTCACCAAAGACTCCCCCGCAAACCGCACCCAAACCACAACTTGCCAAAGGTGGCAGATTTAGACCCAAGAAATTAGACATATCTGATGAACAGGATGATCCAAATGTTAAGAAAGTCAGATCAAAATCCGTCCCTGAACTAGATCTGGGTAACTCCTCCTCCAGTGCAGTGGATTCTAAAACTGAATCTGAATCAAAGGAGGATGTGCATCCAGTGAGGAGCCCCTTGGATTCAAAACCTGAACCCACACAAAAGGAAGAAATCAATTCAGAAAAGGATAAATCTGTTAGTGAAGCTGTGTCCACAAACCTTCCATTGTCTACGTCTACGCCTCCTCCTCCAGCTAGATCCCGTATCAGGACACGACCAGTCAAAGATAATAAGATCATGCAGGATGACAGGGCTGCGAGGAAGGAACCCGCCCACCGTGTCCTTGGCATGCCGCCTTCTCCACAACCCTCCCCCAAAGCGCCAAGGAAGATAATCTTCAATAATGGCAATAGCTTCGATCTGAAAATAGAACCGCCCACTATGTTTCAAGATTCGAAAGAGTGTGAAACGGTTGTTGACAAAGGCAAGGAGGTTCAACTTATTATTCAAGATAATCCCCAAAACCAAGACACAAACAACGAAAAAAGGAAACAATTATCTGTATCTCTGCCGTCTAGTGTCGTGCCACCACATACTAATTCTTCACCTGTGGTGACCCAATCGAAAATCCCCCCACCAACTTTAGCTAAACCAGCACCTGTGGCATTGACTACTACTTCATACCCAGTTTCTCAAATACCAGTGCCTTCCTTAAAGGTTGTTTCTACTGCTTCTGACAAACGTTCAACGCCATCATCACCTGCAAAAGTAAGGGCTAATTTGAAGGTAAACCTCAGCAGTGCTAATGAGTCTAGACTCCCCACGTCTTCAGATGCAAATAATGACGTTGCACCTTCAATCGTTGAAGACAATCGACCAAAACCGGATTTAAAGAAACCCAAAGAAGATGCTAAAGAGCAGGACGTTTCTTCAGGTAACGGATCGTCGAAAAGTAAAAGAGCTGTCGGGAGCGGTGTTGCCTTGATGATGGACAAGTTCAAGAAAAGCGATGGAGAAGAAAGCAAAATAAAATCACCTAAAATTCAAACACGAAAGACCATTCAGGATTCCTCCAATATCCCAGAAAAAAAGAACCAGATGGCAAACAAAGACCAAAAAGCAATGCCCTCTACCCAGGACAAAAAGATAAAGCCTACCATGAAATATTCCCTTGCTCGTAAGGATAATTCTCAGAAAGTTCCAAGCAAGTCTTCAGAAATCACGACTATATCTTCCATACCAAGTGCTGGTAAGAGACCCGGCATCAATACGCAATTGTCCACTGCTCCAGAGAAAAAAGTTCATGACCCCAATGACACAGTTTCAGGCCAAGCTCCCCCTTCACCTCCCAGTAACAAACCTCCCTCACCTTCCTGGAAACGTCAGACGTCTGATCCGGACAGACAGAGTCCAGGACCCCCATCTTCTCCATCCCTACGAAACAAAACTAGCAAAGACCTTAAAGAGAATTCCGACGGAATGGTCATGTGGCATAAAACATTCGAGACCCCAAAGGCTTCGGTAAAATCAACGCAGTTGAACCCGGTAGACAAGGGGACTAAAAATGCTGATCTCAAAATCAAGGCCCATGATCTAACCAATAGTTCTCATAAGAGGCTGCAACCCTCACAGACTAAAAGCAGAGAATTTTTCGCTTCTCCGAAATCTGTCAGGCGTAGAATCAGGCCAACGCACAGAAGGATCCAAACGGAAAATTCTAGTACTGCCGGAAGTTCTGGAGACGAAATCTTCGTTCGAAGACCCCACAGCTTCCACGAGCTTGTGTCAAATCTCCCTGGAGCTTTGGCCAATCAGAATGACGGAGATGAATTCAGAAAATATTCTTCAACCGATGGGCTTCTACTAGGACCTCTAGACGGCAAAACATTTCGTTCAGAGCAAGATCTTAGCATTAACATGGATGCAAGAAAAGAGCCAGAAATTGCAAAAGCTGTTTTTACCTTTGAGTTGAAAAACAAAGTAGAGGAGGGCAATGTTACGGGATAAAATGTATTAATGTGCTCTTGATTGATACAATATATTTTCATTTTTATTTTCATAAACATGATTTAAAAGTACTTTTCGAACTTGATGGGTGGGTGTGGAAATTAAATTTAATGTGTAGCTAGGTGCACTTTCGAAATAAGAATCAACAATCAAGCTCTACGCACCATGTATGCATAATATATTGTCTAAATTATGATATAATTAATTTCCTCATCACTCATAATTAGAGACACCTAGTTAGCAATTATTTAAAAAAAATTAATTTTAGTCTCCCACAATGTTGCTTATAGATATTTTTTGATACAGCGAAGAATGTCTGTTTGTATTATTTATATTATGATTATTCGTCATGCATAACACCGATGATATAAACAGTTTATTACACGTGTCATTTATTATTGGATTTAAAGAAATTATTGACTGAGTGTAATGGACGAGTGTGTACCATTGCGACCTTGGTTAGCCAATTGTACACATCCATCCTATCAACGAGTTTCTTTGTATCGAATAATAGGGAGCTTTATAAAGTTTGTATCCCATACACAGATTAAGGTTAACAGCCATATATGATTTTTATCCAGGCTGAGCAACTTGGACCATTGACCCAAATAAAATATGCTAAGTAATGCACATGATACTATGCACGTTAGTTCTAAATTTCAAGAGTGAGATATAGATTCATGTTTGACCTGATGTGTAATGGTGGACGTAAGCAAAGCATTGGTGTATAATTACTTTATTACCTGTCATTATATATTGTGGGAAATCTTTAACCCTCCCCCATCCCCCCACACTTACATACTTTTGATTTAAACTTCTAATTGCTCGTCTCATTGAGAGAGGAAATGGAAAGTGGTATCATAATATTCGGTGACAAATCGGGGTAAAGTGCAATCTTGTACATACTGTATATAGTATTATAGCCATGTGTATATGCGTGAGTGAGTGTGTGTGTTTGTGTGTGTATGTGTGTGTGTGTCTCATTTGTTCGTATGTTTAAGTAAAGATATGTTTATATGCATGTGTGTGTGTTTGTGTGACTCATTTGTTCGTCGAAGTAGAGATAAATATGTATGTATGTATGTATGTATGTATGTATGTATGTATGTATGTATGTATGTATGTATGTATGTATGTATGTATGTATATATATATATATAATATATATGTGTGTGTGTGTGTGTTTGTGTGTGTATGTTCTGTGTGTATGTGTGTTGTGTATGTGTGTGCTCATTCGTTCGTATGTTAAAGTAGAGGACACACTGTGCAGAGTATTTGACACACATTTTCGTGATTTAAACCACACATTTAACCAATAAAGTCACTGAACGCCCGTATCTAATCCAGGTGTTATTGTTGTATGCATGCATACCCACTTTTGCCATTGAATCTAGTTGGTGCTATGTACAGTTTTTCAGTATTATTTTCCTTTTGTATTCTCTGAATTGACACGACTGTTTGTAACATGAGACGCGAATGAGTTTGTATCCAACCTGTATGTGCATGATGTATATTATGTATTATAATACCACCTGTGTTATAGAACACACAGATATAGTTGGATGTTTGGAATTGGTCCCAGATGTGACGCAGCTGGACATACAGTAGTCGCATCCGAATTGTAGTTTTACGGGGGAAATGTGTTACGTTAAAGCGCTTAAAACGATGATGATCGTGGATAAGCGTTATATATAATATGTCGTTCATTGTCATTATCATTAATGGAAGTTTGATAATACACCCTGTGTGCATATGGAATGCGAAACATTATATCAGACTTACCAGAACTACCCAGCGTAGTTGTCGGTTTTCAAACCCGTTACATCTTGCTTAGCCACTAGCCGTTGGTCATCTACTCACACTCAGTGCAAGCTGACCACCCTGCTTTGTGACTATGAGGCCGAAATTATGTTTGTTTTATTCAATGATGCACAAACAAAACTTCCGGCACAACTCACTAAGAATCAAAAAATGGAGAAATCACAAATTCAATATTTTGTGATAAATATTATATTTTATGTTACATCATAATAATAATATAAATAAATTTCATTATTATTATTATTATTATCATGGATTTGAGTCACAATTAGAAAAATGAAAAATCCGAATTGACCCAACCTGTGACATTGGATAACACAGTAAGAAGTATGTATTATCGGAATTATCGATTGTAAATATTGCCAATGTGCTCTCAGCAGGCATTTGTAGCCAGTGATAGTGATTCCATACAAATTTGATGCATCTTCTTTTATTATTATTATTATCCTTCCCACTTCGTTTTGGTAGCGCCTTTTGTGATTCAATAGCTCGCCTGCTAACGGCTGATATTTGGTACCACAAAGTATTTTTTTCATATTTTTCACTGAATAAATAGTAAATAAAGCAGATTTTTGGTGAAAATTAAGAATTACATTGTATCTATTAGAATCAAGTGAAAAGTAAAATGTTTTCAATGTTTGATGTGGGAATTAATAATAATATTATTAAAATGTCGGACCACAGACAAAGAAGTGGCTGTTTGTGACTCTGGGTGTGATTTTGGCGACATACCGCGTGCCTCATTCAGAAGGTTTCTAATTATTTTTAGTGACGCTGCTAAGTGATGAAGTGACCTGTGCGTGTACGTTAGTGCCTTATTGGTAGGAATGATATTTATGATATTATTATACAAAGTGAATGAAAACTGTAGAAAATCATGACATTGTTTTGTCATTAAATGTTATGCCTGACCTGTCGGCTTTTGTCTCTGACATGAGATTGAAATTGTAAAAACAAAAAACAAACAAAAAGTGCTGTGATTAAGAATTGAAGAATGTGAAGATCTGATGTGATGAAGTAATAAAAAGTAGTAAACTAAAAATTGGTTTGTTCTCTTCTTTTCAGTGTCATTATCATGTTTGATAAAGTGATTGGTGCAGTGATAGAAGCGACTGCTGCTGCTGCTGCAGTTGCTGCTGCTACTACTACTGCTGCTACTACTACTACTGCTACTACTACTGCTACTACTACTACTACTACTACTACTACTACTACTACTACTACTACTACT
>JARDUL010150129.1:0-10577 GCA_030265205.1 Dirona pellucida
GGGGTGTTGAGGTGGGTCTTTTTTTCTATCTTGGGAGGGGGAGACTGATAGGTGTTACAGTGCATGGGATGGGTATGACATTGCAAGCTAGCAAGCTTACAGCATCAGTCGGTGTTTTCAGTGGACTTCGATACAATCCTTTAATTTATCATCTCACCAGTTTGGTTATGATATTACATATATTCAATATTCAATGGAAACTTCAAAAATCTGATGACATTATGTTTTAAATGCACAATTTACACATTACCATCTGAATTGGGAAATTAATTTTAATTAATACTATGTGAACACATTAACACTCTTTTGATTTTACAATCCCCACCTGCAGCACAAGACAAAACTGTTCCAATATGAGCGTAGCAATCTTCCAAGTGTTCAGCAAAATGGGCCGATATGTTTTGGACATACCTACACCCCAAGGCACAGACATCTGGCATACCCTTGGAATAACAACACTCTGAAAAAGTAAATAACCCCCCAAAATGGGGCAGATTTAATTCAATTCTATCATGCTTATCTAGTAGTATGAGTATGAGGCTGTGCTTAATGGAAGCAAAATCCAATGAGATGGCATGCTTCAGGAGCCCCTTCCTTCATTCTTCTTCATCCTCCCTCTCCTTCTCATCCTCCCCCTCCTCCTCTTCATCTTCGATCCTCCTTTCCAATGGGATGAACAATGGGACATCTGTGTCAAAGCATGGGACATTCAAATGATTTTTGATAAGATTTTTATAGAATTCTAAAATTGACAATCATTATTATATTGTTAGATTGCTGATTCTATATGGGACAAAATAATCATTTGGTGTGAAGATTGATTTTTCACACAAAAGTAGTGGCAATAGGTGTAAAACATTTGCTTGGGTTTTCCATTTACCAGAGATTATTGAAAGAATGACTTATACATTTATATAGCTCCATTTACCAGAGATTATTGAATGAATGAATTATACATTTATATAGCGCCAAGATCCATTTTGAAACAAATGCTCGTCTGCGCTTTACAATGAAATGGGTTCACGTAACAACAACATCATCACATATCAACACAAAACAATACAACCATATAGGTAATGTATAATCCAAAGTCAAAGAAGATGAAGAGAGAAGAGTTCTGTTGTGAGTAACAAGTAACAGAGTTTTTTGTTTTTTTTTGTTGGGGTATTTGTTTTTTGTTCTTTTTTTGGGGGTTTTTTGTTTCAGTTTAGTTTTTTGTGTGTTTTTTTTTTTTGCCCAGCATTGCAGAACCATGCATGGGTCAATTCATTGATGTCTTCCTTAGCTGTGGATCGGACACATCCTTCTTTTCTCCATAGGTGCATTGTTCTTGGCAAATTCCAATAATTCTGCCTTGCTTTTAATGATGTCATTAGCTTGTGTTTTCCTGATAGAAAAACGTGTGGCTTGCAGTTGTCTAGATGATTGCCCACTTTCGGAGGCTTTAATAACGCAGGCTTCTGGTTCCTTTTGACATGTTGTATCTTGAGATAACAAATTGCACTGACACAAATTGTATCTGAGTGATTTTATAAGGTTCTACTGCCCACGCATTAAAGAAACGCATCAATCAGCAATCAACACTATCATCAATTAACTCCGCCCACTTAAACTCAAGGAGCACACGACTTGTGAAACCTTCCTGGCTATTGTAATTGAAGTCTATTGTTATGTAAGCCAAGACCATAATCGACGGTCAATCGCTTTGAAGACACCCATGGACCATTCACCATTCACACAGGTGTTTAGGCTGATGTACAGCGCTTACTTAACAGCCATGCTCATTTGGCCTTTCTATTGTTAGTCTCTTCGTGGTGGATACGATCAAATGGCTAGACACATTGATTGATTGTGTAATGGTTGACACAGGACAGTCGATTTTGGTGCCAGAAGTTCAAATTTGGCCACATGCGTGTAATAGATTATAAACAAAAAGACATCCAACAATCACTGTCAGAGGCAACAATGTGGCTCTTGGCAGAGAATTGTTGCTTTAAGATCGAAGAGTGACCATTAAACAACTTGTGCAAGTAACAAAGATTGATTATCGGTATATTGAATGGATTCTACATGATCATCTCAATATGTTGAACGTTTCTGCAAGGTGGGTACCTTGACTCTTAACACTGACCGAAAACAACGAAGAGCTGAGTGCAGCAAGAATCTTCTTGACATACAGCATAACGATGCATATTTTATTTTAAAAATTGTCGCAATGGATTAAATTAAACATTGGCCACCATTATGATCCCGAGCTAAGGTCTACGTCAATGCAATGGAAAACACTATCATTACCGACTCTAAAGAAAGCAAGAGTGCAGCCCTCGAGTGGAAAGCTTGTGCTGTCTTAATTTTGGGACGCTGGCGGCACTGTAATGTCTGAGCACTTTCAAAATGTGAAGTCAATCACAGGAAACCAGTATGTACCTTTATTAATAAAATTGCGGCCAGTAATGGCGAAAATTACGACGAGGGATGATCTCCAAAGGAGTTTTTTTGTTGCACAACAATGTCCCTAATCACAAATCATTTAAGGGAAATCGTGTAGCGAGACAATGCGGCTCTGAAAATCACCCACACGCACACATTCACCGAATCGAGTACCATCAGACTTTTGTTTATTCCCTGCTGAAAAACTTACTAGAGGATCAAACATTTTCACACCAAATATGACGTCATTTCAGCTGTACAACAGGGGTTTTAGCAGCAACCAAGGGTGTATTACACTCAAGTTCTTTTGAAGGTCATTGACAGATGGCACAAATATGATACATTGCAGGGTGACTAGGAACATAAGTGACTATAATTTGTGTGAGTTTCACTTTCTGCAACATGCCCTTCATAGTCAGGGTAAAGACTTTTGGATCCCCCCTCGTATATACTGTATATATAATTTAAAAGAGAATCGACTTGCTCAGGATCCAAAAACAACCACTCTGCATGGCGTGCACTCTGGTCAACCATTAATAACTTAAAGACAGGGTTATTATAGTCCTGTACCCGTACGAGTATAGTCTCACAGACTCCATACTATTTAACCCCGAGCAGGCTGTGTTATTCCAAGATAGAGATGAGTTTGTGGTCCATATACATGTTCAAGTACAATCTCACAGACTTTACAACATATCCTTCTCAACTCCCTATGAAGCATACAGTAGAGCAGCCTGTTAGGCACATCACACTAGCATATCAACAATATCTTCCTATGTCCGGTAGCAGGGTACTCATTTACACCCGAGGCAGGTAAGGAAAATTCAACATTAGGCCTAGAATAAATAGGATTGCATCCTTACCACTCGACCACTTATGTTACTTACTGTGTCTTGTCAAATATTCCTAACCTCAGCCCTAACCCAAACTACAGAAACAACTAACCTGTAAAGTTGTGGGGAATATTGATTACAGGTGGCACTGTAGTCTGGCCATAGGATTCTGTGGAGAAAAAAAAAGACGAGATAAACATACACATCATTATCTAATGAAATGATATCTACCCTGAAATCATACAGAATCATAAGTTCACTGATTTGTTTAATAGCATTTAAAACCAAAATGAAAGAACCTGTTTACACCTATTGAGAATGTTACTTATGAAAAGTTTGCAGAGATGGGCAGTGCCATGCCTTTTGCAAATCATTATTCAGAATGATTGAATCCATTCAAAGCATTAAACCTGTTTGAGTATTTCAGCCTGTTTAACAATTTCAACCTGTTTGACGATTTCAATCTGTTTGACCATTTCAAGTCCCAGAGCATTACTCATTTGAGCAATTAAAATAGCAAAAATGACCTGACAAAGCTATGTTGACATGAGTGAAAATATAGAGTGTGTTGATTGGCTATAATGATTGACAGCACAAAACAGTGATGTTTCGACCCACCCCAACCCCATTTATGTTTTATTTGTAACTCTTCCTTGACATAACCTATGGTCGAAATGTGGCTGTTTTGTGCTGTCAATTATTGAAGGTAATCACCATTTTCTATATTTGCTCTCAGTAATTTTATATGAGGTCAGTTACATTTACTTCCTCCCCCTAGACAGAAAGTCTGGAACCAAGGCATAAATCTAAAGCTGACAATTCAAAAGTAATCTATGGTATGGAACGGCTGGTATGGAAACGATAAACTAAGATGCCCTCATTTAATCTGCCTAAATCAAAAACCTATTCTGTTCAACAAGCCATATTATGTGCTAAGGGGAATACAAGGCTCTTGACTTTGGGAAGTAGAGCAAAAACAAGCTTAAAGGTCCTTTGATTTCAATGAATTTTAAGATTTGTTACCTGCATTTTTATCCCATACTTTCACCGTTTAAAATATAAATGTATATCTCACATATAAAACTAATTTATATATGTGTATTACTGTGAAATTTAAATTACGTCGCTAGTCTATGATGTCCAGTCTTGGCGAAATACATGTCTCTCTTTTTTTTGTCACTTCATGAAAGGACTTTGGCCGGTTGTCTGATCTTTTGTTTGGTCTCCTTTCCATTTTATATACACTCCTTTGTTTATTCACCACCATTAGCTTCAGCAGACTCTACTTTTTTTTTAAAAAGTGAATGGTAAATAAAGTCTTTGTGGACCTGGTTATAATTTCCCAGATTTCAAAATTCTTTGTTTATCCAATTGCCAAAGAAAAATAATTTCCATTATCAATGACTCTTCACACCCCTTAAGTAGCCAAATTGTTTTTTTCAGAAAGGTCTGGCAAACTAATTCTGTTTAAATGCAATTGGGTACGCTATCGTAAATACTTTCTACCGACTGCTGTAAAATTATTATAATTCTCCAAGTGAGCTCTTGTATTAACATTGTATTTTGTATTTTGCATGATGTTTATTGTGTATGCCAATCGCTGCTTTGTACCACAATAATATGCCTGAAATGGACAAATAAAATCATCTATCTTATCTTATCTTACCACCTTGCATCTTAACAAGAGCTCTAAAAAGGCGCTATTTTGTCTTTGAAATGACTTATTACTACAGATTGCAAAATTAATTCTTCATATTTGACAGCTCCTTTCTTAAATTTTGCAGTTATAACCATCTGACTTCCGGTGGAGAGGTTTGTGTGCTCTCATGATTTAGAAGGTTATATAAAAAAGGTGCAACCATATTGGGCAGGCTTCTAATGAGGATCCAGACAAAGAGGTCAGAAGGGACTGATAAGGGGCCTTGAGGTAGCAGCCCCACCATTTATCCAGGGTACTGTGGGGTAAATGCCTTCATACCCGAAATGAAAAAATTCAAAAGTGAGCCCGACATTCGGATTGACCACACGGTATCGACCCATCCATGTCCACGAATTACGAATTTTGGAACATGGAATGTAATATCAATTAATGGAAAAGATTTGGAACGAGTTGAAGAAGCTAGACAATATAAAACAGATATATTAGGCGCGACAGAAATAAAGAAGAAAGGACAGGCGGTAGATAATCTAGGGTAGTCACACTCTCATATACTCTGGTGTTAATACAAATGAAAGAGCTAAGACAGGAGTAGCATTACTACCATACCTAACTAATAATATTGATAAAACATGTGATTTATATTTTATTAGTGAACACCTTCTTCAAGGGAATGCGCAATTTAAATAAAACTACAAAAATAATTGTAGCATATGGTCCCATGAAGATGCAGCTAAAGAAGCTCGAGATGAAGATAAAGAAATCAAAACAACATCAGTGGGAAAGGTTTGGATGGAATATATCCAGAAATGATAGTAAATCAAAGTGCAGAGACAGATAGATTACTGCTCAAACTATGTAGATTAGCATATAAAAAGAAAATAACACCAACAGATTGGAATGTAGGTACAATAATCCCAGCCAATATATGAAAGTGGATCCACAACTCAATGTGAAAACTACAGATGCATCTCACTTTTAAGGGTACCAGGAAAAGTATATGCTAGGATATTAGAAAGTAGGCTCAGGCATAAAGTAGAAGATAAACTCATAGAATATCAAAGTGGATTTAGACCAGGAAGAAGACATTGAGACAAATCACTGAAACAACTTATATGTATAATAAGATAGTACATTTGGGTTTCATAGATTTACAAAAAGCTTTTGATTCAGCCAAACCGAAAGAACTTAGGAGCGCCTTAAAAGAACATAGTGTACATGATAACTTAATTGAGGCAATCAAATCTTTTTACAATAAACCAGAAAGTCTGGTCCGAATTTCAGGAAAATAGGTGTAGGTGTTAGACAAGGGTGTAGTCTGAGCCCATTATTGTTTATAATACTTATGAATACAATCTCAAAACAGTGCAAGGGAATGAGGCCACTCAGTGTAGGCATGTGCAAAATGAAACCAATACAACTAAAAAAGTTAGCTTTTGCAGATGACTTGGTAGTATTTGGACAAACCCATCAGGATTTACAATATAATATAAGTATTCTCAATAGAGAATTTATAAAAAAAAGTATTAATAATCAACTCAAAGAAAACAAAAACTATGATAATAAGTAGAGAGCAAAACAGCCATGAAATTAATATAAACAGAGAAGTAATAGAGCAAGTTGATACATATAAATACCCAGGAGTGATTATCATTTCTAACTGTAGCTTAAAAGAAGAAATAAATCAAAGAATTTCCAAAGTAACTAAAGTCTATAGTCAATTAGGGAATACTTTTATTAGCAAAAGGGTGCTTACAGCAAAAACTAAAATGTCTATATATAATTCAATATATCGTTCAACACTCATATATGGTGGTGAATCCTGGACTCTTAACAGCAGTGATAAAAGTAGGTTACAAGAATCAGAAATGAAATTTCTCAGAAGATCAGAGGGTAAAACAAGAAGAGATAAAATTAGAAACACTAGAATAAGGGATGAAGTAAATGCAGAAAGCTTAACAAATAAAATATAGAGAAATCAACTTAGATGGTTTGGACGTGTAAATAGAATGAATGAAGGCAGGATTCCGAAACAAATTCTAGAATGTAGGCAACAAGGTTAATTACCAAGAGGTAGACCAAAGAAAGTATGGCAAGAAACAATATCAGAGGTGATAGAAAAGTGGGGGTGTAGGTATTTGGATGCAAAGAGAAAGACTCTGGATAGAGATCAATGGCGAAAGTTTGTCCGCACTTAACCTCACACCGAAAAGTAGAAAGGAAATTGATAAAGAAAGAAAGAAAGGTAATCAATTGTAATGAATTTGATATTATTGGAAAGGGAGGATTCAAACATCTATTTATGTGTCAATTGACACTTGTGTTCCCATTGGTCAGCACATGTCACATTATGTTATTTTTACAAATCTCATTCTTGTAAAGACAGTACTTACTGGGAGCACCTCGTTTACTGGTAAATTACTGGTAAAATCTGGGGAACTCGCCAGTTCTCGGATAGATTGTCAAGCGCCAGGAGAAGTCATACACTCCAACCCAGTGGGTCCCCAGGAGGCGGATAGGGGAGTGCCCTGTAATGGGGTAGCTGTGAATATTCAATAAACAGTCCCGGACCAAATCATGGGAGGCCTTTTGGCAAGGCTGAGTACCCAACAGCCACCCTAATTGGGTTACATGGAAACATGGAGAGCAGCAGCGGAGGAACTAGACTTGACAAGTCAACGGTGACCACCCCAAGACGTTGGACAGAATTGCCCAAGGTCAACAAGACCAGTTAGGAAGCTACTGCTCAAACCAGCAATGGATCGTCACGTCTACATGCTGTGAAAAAAGATGATCCAACCTGGCATCCAGACAAAGTTTGCCGTCTCCTGGACCCTAACCCTTCTCCTGGACCCACATCTCTAATTCTCCTGGACCCACATCTAAAAATAAATAAATGAAAATGACAAAGAATAAAAGATATCATTCTGGCTCGGTCGTCACCCAGGATAAAAAGGGCTGCGTATCTGCTGTAGGAAGCTTGGCTGGTACGATAAGTTGGCGAGACTCCATAAAAACAAAAACTCTCAACATTACATCCAAATTAAAAGTACTGTCACTTAACATAGAGGGTATATCAATGGAAAAATGTAAATATCTTGCAAAACTTCTACGCAAACATGACGTAGACATTGTTCTACCCCGAGAAACACATATGGGCAACAACGACCATCTAGATTTAGTATCAATGAATATTCAATCATCAATAAACAGAATAATCCCAAATATGGTGTTCTCACATACACAAGAGAACCAGATCAGACTACTGACCTTGGAGGAAACACAGAAGAAAATGGCACCCAAAGAACAACAATTAAATTTGTGGATACAGAGATTAAAAACATACTCAAACAAATCATACAAGGCAGGGTCTAGTTTTGTTTACACAACGCATTTTGACACAGTACATAGTTTGAGTGGTCAGTTTGTATCCCAAGTGTGTATGTGTGTGTGTGTTTGTTCGTGTATAAAGTAAGGATGGGCATAATTATAATGAATGGAGAAGGGTTCTACTTCTGATTTAGTGTGGTTTCTGAAAGGCAAGTCTGTCTTTTTTTTTGTTTTATGGGAGGAATGTAGCCTTGTAGCTTTGTGGATACTTGGAGGAGATGACATTCCATTATCGTTTTCATCCCGCTCATTTCTTTTCTCTAACTTTGCGATAATGGAGTGTATCACTTCTGGGATCTCTTTATTGCATTTATCTTATAGTAGCACTTAAAGCATAATGTATTTGAATGCTTCTCAGTTAGATTGTTCGAAATGTCTATGCCAAACAACAAGAAAAAATTGTCTTTATGATTCTCACAAAACTTCGGTTGCTTTTAAAAATCTTTCTCTTTTTTGATTGAGACCTTTCGCCACAAAGTCTTCATATTTTGTTTACCCAACCCATGTGATGTCCATTAGGATGTGCCACCATAGAAGTCAACAAAAGTGAATAAAAATGTAAAGAATTTTATCTGCAGAAAAGAAACAAATAGATGAGATGGACACACGGACACCATTACAATCATGCTTAACTGATCTGGCCCTGTGCACCGAAGTCCCAAAAACTGCTGACATCGATTATCGAAATAAACTCGGTAGTGATTTATACGAAATGGAGATTAACGGTAAAAACACCCTCTATCTACTCTTGGCGTCCTTTTCAATTTCATTCGCACTGTTGATGGACATTATTTATTAGTTGTTGGGTAATCATTTGCTGTTGTCTAGTGTTGTGTCATTTTCTTCTCTCTGTGTTTGTTATGTGGGTGTTGAGACAAAACAAATCATTAAACAAAAAATAATTACTTGCTGTTGTCTAGTGTTATATAATTTTCATTTCTTCCCGTTCGTTATGTATCAATTAAGTTACTCTCTCAAAATAGGTATGCCGATCTGAGCTACAAAACTTTGTCAGGATAAAATTTGACGGGTAAGTACTTTAACTTAAAACAACCACTCACATTGAAAAAGTGGAAAAACACAAGATCTATTTCAATGAATATAATGTATACATCTAACACACAGTAAATACAAGGAAATGCACAGCAGAAACTAGAACAAACAAATTATCGCCTTGTGTCAGCGCGATGACCAGGGTAGGAATAATAAAGTCATGAGCGGGGTTTAAAGATAACGCTTAATCTCTAATCATCACATATTAGCATGTGCCAGTAACTGAACCTTGGTGACCCCACTGACCAGCATCACTTTGCTACCTGCACGATGATTTATTGCACGTGAGTGCTGGCAGCTAAGATGCAGCTTTTCGGCGATTCTATACCACGGTGATATACCTAGAGGTTTCCGTAAGGAATACATACCCTGTTGGTCAGAGCATAGTAAAAAACTGTTAGAAGAGTTTGAAAGATCTCAAGACCAAAGCAAAGCAGCAGAACTCTTAGACTCGCTACATAATAGCCGAAAAACTTAAGATCTTAGTCAATCAAGCCTAAAAAAGCTCAACCCAGAAAATCAACAAATAAGAACTGCATCACAAATCAAGGCAGACGATATTGCAAAAGTGACAAAGCAAAGGGGACAACATAAGCTGAACTACGCGTTTGAAAAAGAAATAAGAAAAAGTTACCATAACACTCTAAAATCATTACCAGACTCGGGACTATTTCTCACCGTCCCAGTAACCACTAACGACTGGCCTCATTCCCTTGCACTGTTTTGAGATTGTATTCATAAGTATTATAAACAATAATGAACTCAGAATACACCCTTCCTTAACGCCTACATCTATTATAAATTTGTTTGAGGTTTTTCCTGAAATTCGGACCATACTTTCTGGTTTATTGTAAAAAGAATTGATTGCCTCAATTAAATTATCATACACACTATGTTCTTTTAAGGCGCTCCTAAGTTCTTTCGGTTTGACTGAATCAAAAGCTTTTTGTAAATCTATGAAACCCAAATGTACTGTCTTATTATACCTATGAGTTGTTTCAGTGATTTGTCTCAATGTCTTCTTCCTGGTCTAAATCCACTTTGATATTCTATGAGTTTATCTCCTACTTTATGCCTGAGCCTACTTTCTAATATCCTAGCATATACTTTTCCTGGTACCCTTAAAAGTGAGATGCCTCTGTAGTTTTCACATTGAGTTGTGGATCCACTTTCATATATTGGCTGGGATTATTGTACCTACATTCCAATCTGTT
>JARDUL010150350.1:0-10576 GCA_030265205.1 Dirona pellucida
AATAGAACGACCTCGGGGAAATGGAAAACCCAAGCAAACGGTTTTGACCTATACTTGTTACACAGGGCAATTGTTACCGCTGTACTGTTACTGTCATCATTCTCACTTGCAAGGGTGGCAATGAAGTCATTGTATACGACACGATTCTATCTCTATGATTATTTACCTTGGTGAACATTGCCTTGAATAGCCAGTCGATTGCGCTGCACCTGTTTGAAAATATGTCTTGGCTTTTTTTTTTTTTCACTCACCTCAAGAGTATAAGAAAGTCTGTTACCAGTGCCTTGGACAGCCGGTCGAATGTGGTGCTCCTGTGTTTGAAAATGCATCTTGTTTTTTCTTGTTTTTTCTTTCACTCAGCTGAGCAGTTTTAGTGTAAGAAGATCTGTTAACAGTGCCTTGGACAGCCGGTCGATTGTGCTTTCCCTGTGTTTGAAAATACGTTATATTTTGTTTTTCTCTCTTGACCTCACCCAGCTGAACAGTTGGAGGATCGTATCTGTGCCGCCATTATTGCCTGTCATGACCCCAAGGCGGCGTCTGCCAATCAGATGAAGAAGTATGTCACAAAATACCACTCTGAATTCGGCCTGGACCAGCGGCCTGACAATTTCAAAAAAGCCCTTAAAAGAGCGGTGGAGAAGAAAATGATCAGGTAAGGGGTTTTATTTTTGTCATGTGACATTGATGTTGTCATGTGATATTGATGTTGTCATGTGATATTGATGTTGCCATGTGATATTGATGATAACGTAAGTAAACAACCTGTCATCTTCCTGTGGTTCTAGTAGTGTCAAGCTGGTTGCCTGTTTTTAACATTGTCAAGGCTGGTTGCCTGTTTTTAACATTGTGTGGATTCAATTGAAGAATGAAATAAAGAAATATTTTTCCCAGTAAATTTGACCTCCCCTCTGAGATGGAGATTGGATGTTGATGAGGATAGAAAATGTGGACATACATACCTACTTCTGGCCCAAATTGAATTAACCAAGTATTCATTTAAGAACCTGTGTACACATAGAAAAGCAAGACTTATTATACAATATTCTTAAATACTCCTTACGTAAACGGTCGTCCATTTTTTGGTCGTCTCTTTAGACTTTGGACTCTATGGGTGCTGAGTGTCGGGTCGGGCCCGATGGTGAATCCAGCGCTGTAGAATGATTGTTTTTAATTAGATCTGAATCAAATGGTCTGCATCTCTGTCTCTTCCACAGACAGCTGAGTGGGCTTGGAGCCAATGGAACGTTCCAGCTGGTGGTCCCGTTCATCCCCACACCAATCCAGCTTGCGGGAGACGATGACTCAGAGGATGAGGCTGTCACTACGTTTGATGGAGATAAACTCGCTTACGTTCCTCGCGGAACCAAGTCGAGAGGCATGCCCAAAGTAAAGACAATGGAAGTTATCCAGTCAAAGTCACCCACCAAAAGGGGCCCTTCCTCCGCTGGCCGTGGCCGAGGCCGACCGGGTAAAAGGGTGCATTACCAGTCGTCTGATGACGAAGAGGAAGATAGAAAACCTAAAAAGAAGGCGGCCAGCAGTAAGAAAGCGTCTGGGAGAAGTAAGAGCAGTGGCAAGAGTAAAAGTAGCACGGCAGCAAAGAGAAGATCTCCCTCCCCTCTGACAGACGAAGAAGAAGAGGAGGAGAGAGAGGTTGAATACACGCCTAGAAAGAGCCAGTCGAGGGGAGGGGGTGACAGACAAGCCAGTCCAGCCAAACCCAAATCGGACAAAAAGGGGAAGAATAGCAAGAAGAGCCACAGTCCAAAACCGTCACCGAAGAAGACGGACAAAAGGAGCCAGAAAGCTGCAGACAGCGATGCTGAAGACGAGAACGACGAAGACGACGTTGAAGTCGAATACACTCCTCGCAAGTCTGCATCAAGAGGTGGTGGCGGAAAAGCGGCCAGGTCCTTGCAAAACGGATCGAGGTCGGCATTAAAGTCAAAGTCTGCCACCAAAAAAGGAAAATTTGACGACGATGCTGATGGTTTGACCGATGACGAGGATGAGCCAGAACACACTCCTGAAAAGTCGACGGCCAAAGCGGGAAGTGGGGGCAGTAGCAAGAGGAAAAGTGGTGGGAAAAGAAAGTAGAGGGCGGCTTTAGATAAAATAACTTAGATATATGAACATGGCATCCCATATGAACATGGCATCCATATGAACATGGCATCCATATGAACATTGTAAATATTGAAATCACCAACTGAGCGGGAATATCAGGTGCTGGTTTTAACTTCTTTTTTTTTTTTTTTCATCACGTAAGAATTTGAATTTTCAAATAGTACATAGGCCCTACATGAACATGCATATATTTTTTATTCATTTTCTCAATCATTTTACAGTCATTTAGTTTTAGTTTTATATCAATGCCACGCTGTAGTAGAAATTTTTAATTAGGCTCATGGTCGACTGGAGTTTACTCTTTTGTGTGTGACAGATGTTGGTTGTATCCGATTCTGACTGATATTATGTTTAGATCATAAAGCCGTGCTTCTATTTTATTTGTTTTATTGGCAGAATGTGGGTTTTTTTGTCTTATGATTGGCAATTGATGTAATGCTATTTGTGAGATAATTATAGAAATTATATTTTTACTTGAATGATTGGGATGGTTAGTAATGAGTTAGAAGTCCTGCACTTTAATCTTTTTGTGCCATTTTTCATGTCTTTGAGATCCAACGTTGCACGAGTTGTCCGGCTACATCCCTGACGCTGTGGTTAATTTGTATCGTCACTCACGGTTGTAACCTTATTTTGGGTACAGCGGTTTCCGTTGAAGAGTTTTTCCTTCAGGAAGAAATTGTTTCGTTGAAGAACCAGCTTTTTCGTCCAAAGGGGAATTTTTACCACCATACAAAGTCGTCTTTTGAAGAACCCAATTAAAGGAGAAAATTTGTCTCAGAACTCGGTCCGGTTAGACATCTGACTGCGTCTTCTATTTCTATAACAGTCAATATGAAGTCTGTCGGCGTCAATTTAAAGAACAGTGGTCTACCACGTGTAGGTGTGTGGGCATTTCCAGTATGGGTGGATGATCTTAGTCGATATGCACGTTAGTGAGTCGTCCTCTTTGGCGTTAGTGAGTCGTCCTCTTTGGCGATAGTGAGTCGTCCTCTTTGGCGTTAGTGAGTTGTCCTCTTTGGCGTTAGTGAGTCGTCCTTTTTGGCGTTAGTGAGTCGTCCTCTTTGGCGTGCTTTTTGTAACATTTTGTGATGTGTTTTGTTTGCTGACTTGGTGCGGTTAGCAAATCGGTCACATTTCATTGATGACTGGCCGTACAGAGTAAGTCTTACGGATCACCACATGAAGATTGAATAAATTAGTACATTTCCTCTCAAACTCGAATAGTTTTGACGATCCTTCCCTTTGTTCCTTCACCAGGCTTTGTAAACTTGAACCACCCTAGAAGAAATTAAGTCGTCTTTCTGCGTGAGTGTGTTGTGGGTTTAAAGGTAATCCATCCATGTATTAAAATATATCAAATCAAAATAAGTGAAAGAAAACATTTTAAAAAGTAGTATGTGAAGCAAGGAGGATTGACGAATCAAGAATACGCTGTGTGGCATTTATCCATTATGTCCTTTCAATTCCTATGCATATTCATGTACGTAATCTTTCTTTCTTATCCAATCCCTTTATACTGTAGTTATCCACTTCCTTTATACTGTAGTGTAGGGACCAGCTCTTTGGATAGAATTAATATTTTGCCGGCATGGCGGTCACGAGTGGCACAACCTTGCAACTTCCGTGAGTTCTAACGTGTCTAGTGTTAGACTGGGACTTCCTGTTTTTCACATCTGAGGCGGCTAGTGTTCCGACTGCTCACCCATAGAGCCAGACGATGGAGTGATTATGATTTGGACGATGGAGTGATTATGATTTGGACGATGGAGTGATTATGATTTGGACGATGGAGTGATTATGATTTGGAATCTTCATACTTCCAATTAGCCACCATCCATTCGTACATTTTACATCAGCAGAGCTGACGATTTTTCTTTGGGAAAAAGATTCTCATTCAGCGGTGATTGAACTCTGTACCTTCGGTGTCTGCGGCGGAACACAAACTGTGAGATCTCTGCACCCCCTAATTTATGTAATAGTAATATCGTTTGTTGTGTCTGAATTGAGGTAATTTCATCTACCTGGTATTATAGACGTCTATTTGTCCGAGGTTCATCTACCTGGTATTATTTGTCCGAGGTTGGGACAGATTAACGTTGAATGTTAAAGTAAAACCATTTTGAATGAATATGCATTTGTGAAAATGAATTTTGTTTGTCTGCTTTTTAAAAATTATATAACTTTTACTTTTACAGTTTAATTTGACAATCTTACAGGGCTTAATGCACAAAGTGTGCGTACATTAAAGAGAGTCAAAATTGATGATGTGTCAAAAACTATGGTCTAGTCTAAATAAATGACATAGCCTGTGCATGCAGGAAAGTTCTTTTGGTAAAATAGTGGCAAACTCTTGTTTCTCTGTGTTTGATTGCGTTGTGTGTGAAGTGTATGAGAGAGAAAGTACAGCAGGAAACCAATTGCAGTTATGGTGGCCCCTAGCCCCTATGATAGGAAATATGGTGGATATGAAATGACGTGTGTTGTTAGTATTTTCTATTTTCAATATTTCGTGTTCGAAGCGACATTACTGTTCCAAAGCAATGAATGAATGGCGAAACTAAAATGACGATTCAGTACGGATGTTTTACTTAACAAATTTCCCATCATGTATTATTATACATTGTTTACCAGTCATCGTGTTTGTCAAATCGTACAATTAGTCTGTACTGCTAATCAGCATTATTATTATTAGTAGTAGTAGTATTTTTTCATTTTCATTTTTCAGTCTGTAGTCATTTTCTCTTATTGTTACTATTGAATTGTTGCTTACAATTTCCATACAATTTGGATCATTTGAAAGTGAAAGGAAGGTTGTGATTGTAAACATCCTGATTGCATGGCTGATTATTGTGTGATGAATTCATTTGAAATCGAACTTCCGTTCATTCCATCATCGTATCATCATAGCACAGCAGGTCAAAGGTCAACTCAACATTGATTGCAGTCTTGTTGGTTTTCTCTCTCCTTGCCCTATTTAGTGGACTGTCTATATTCTCAATGCAATGGTAATAGATGAAGACATGTTTTATTCCCTTTACTAGACCCATCATTCAAAAAGTTTTATTCCAGTTCCAGGTAATACGAATACTGAGACTGACACACTGCTTGGTAAACCAAGCATCTCATTACTGCATTGCTAATTTGTGGTAATGGAGGAATGATTGTCTTTGATGTCTACCCAGCGACAGAAATTGGTACTGACCATTAGACGGGCAGGGTGATATTTGATATTACTACAAGAGTCCGCTTATTAAAATCACCTTTACTTTTAGGGACTGGACACAATTTTGTGTTTATCTTGATGAACCTTTTCCAGACATTTTGTGAAATGAATCAAATGTGCACAAACTGCCCAAGATGCCCACAAACTGCCCAAGATGCCCACAACTTTGCAACCAATCACAAAGCGTGTTACAAAACCATAACCGTCCTATGTTTTAATTGTGATAATGATAATTAATGCATGAAATGGTTGTAAGCAGTGTCATCCTTGTCCAAGACTTGTATTTGCCCTCATCATTCGGCAGCGTGGGGCGTGTTCAGTGTTGGGTCACTTTCTCTGGGCAAACGATGTGCTAACTAGCTGTAAACTGCTTATTATATTAGAGCGCTGTGATGACGATGGGTAAGCGCTATATAAATATAAATACCATTCATTCTGATACCAATACCACTGTGAGCAAATGTGAAAATGGCTCATGTACAAAATGTAGACCTGGGTAAATTTGACTTACTCCAACACCCAGTGTTGTGTTCTTTCTGTACTTGTTCAATTTTCTCCTTTTTCTTGTGGCTCTCTGTCTCTCATTTGATAGCAATGATAAATTATAGGCATGGTATTAATGGTAATAATTTTAAGATGAGGAAAAAGGATGAGCTCCATCTGGTGAGTGTTTTATTTGTGACTGCTGGAGCATTCAAAGTAGGGTCACGTATTTGGTACTGGGCCTGTTGTTAATATGCGCTGAGACGCAGATGTTTTAAAGATACTCAGAAGTCAGGAGGTCGAAATATGATTAAAACAATTTTGAAAAAAGTTGACGACTGTTTCTCCGATTTGTTGAAGATGCTGTCTTCTGACTCATTTCATCTGTTCATGAGACATTTTATTATTATTAATATTATTATTATTATTATTATTATTTACTTATTAATTATGCTTCTCTCAATCGGTAACGGTCAGTAACAAACAACAATCAAATTCCCATTTTTAGTTTTAGTCATGCTTCATTTTCTTTTTTCTTTTTTTTCATTTTTATTTTATTTTCATTTATTTTTATTTTTGACATACCGTAGACCTATTGACTGACGTACATGTCAAATTATGATGGAGTACATGGATTTGAATCTTTCACTTTCACTATCACTATCAGATTTTTATCGCTATCTAAAAATTTGTGAAAATTTGAAAGGTAGATATATATTTCTCTTCTGTCAATTGGTTTATGATTTTTATTTTAACTGTCCCGGGGGATGTTTGCAGGTTATTATTTGATTTTTTCACATGCCATGTACCCCCCCCATGATACTATGTCGCTTTAACACTGCCGCAAAATACTTTTTATATTATATATACCTATATGTTATAACGTAGAGGATAAATTGATCAAAATGCCAATGACAGTTGTTAATATTATCGTACACAATTGAAACCAGCAGCAGTGCTGTCATTTTTAAAATCGTGTGTTTTATTTTCACCTCAAAGATATTTGATCATCATTTTATCATTTTATGACTATCGCATCTAGAGTGATGCTCTTGATGTCATTGAACATTTCATTGTTGTCTTTTTTTTTTAGGGGATTGCTATACAGTACTAGGAGTATGAGGCTAATTTTTGTTTTGTTTTATGTTTCAAATGGTCCCGTGGGGTGTAAAACTATTGGTTAATTTACAACACTTTTGGACTGAGACTGAGATTGAGATATATCATGTTAAACATTGTGCTTATGGCGGTCATTGTGTCAAAACGGCTCAAACTAAGAAAGTTGTGATTATCATAAATTATCATGAAAATGTATTGTAACCTTGACCCTTAGTCAAGAATAAATGAGTTTTTTGCTTCTCCTGAAAAGTTGAGTTTTTGAGATACGATAGTCTAGCACCCTTTGGACGAAATGTTGTCGACCTTGACCTCTGGTTTAATTTCATTTTAGTGGCATTGTCAATTGTCATGTTCATTTTTAAAAATTAAAAAAATTGTTTAAAAATAAATTTATCTTGTGTCTTTGTCGTTCCCTACTCTGTTTATGACCACTCTCCACTCTTCGGGTTGGTTAATCACTCTCCACTCTTCGGGTTGGTTAGTCACTCTCCACTCTTCGGGTTGATTAGTCACTCTCCACTCTTCGGGTTGATTAATCACTCTCCACTCTTCGGGTTGATTAATCACTCTCCACTCTTCGGGTTGGTTAGTCACTCTCCACTCTTCGGGTTGGTTAGTCACTCTCCACTCTTCGGGTTGATTGATCACTCTCCACTCTTCGGGTTGGTTAGTCACTCTCCACTCTTCGGGTTGGTTAGTCACTCAACTTTGTTGGTTTTTAGCTCACATACGTAAACACATACGTACTACGTACACACATAAGTACTATAATAAGAACTGAATGCGTTTTGGTCTCACAATCACAATGAAAAATCCGGTGTTGTGTCACTTTTGTTCCGAAAGCTCAATGAACTATTTTTATTCACCCAGATATATGTTATATGATATAGATTTATAGAAATAGATATAGATTTATAGAAATAGATATACACATATAGAATATAATATATATATCTGCAGCACACCCTTTATAGAAATAGATATACACATATAGAATATAATATATATATATCTGCAGCACACCAGCACACCCTTTTTAAGAATTGTCTGTACTTTTCACTTAATTATGAATAGATCCATTTGATAGAGGCAGACTTTTCTTCTTCATGTAACAAGACAATGTAAGAAATGATGGGTCTGTCATTCAAAGGTTGTCAGACAATTTCAAACTGTAGTGGCCCTCATTTGGGTTACTATCTAATCTGTGTCATCAAAGATTGGTGGAGACTTTGGCGTAGCAATGCATCGGGTGGTCAGTTGGACTGTCCAGTGGTCAGACTAAGCCAGGGGAAATAGGGCACAGTGGTCAAGGCACTTGCATACCACCTGACACTGACACTGACACAGGGGTCAAGGCACTTGCATACCACCTGACACTGACACAGGGGTCAAAGCACTTGCATACCACCTGACACTGACACAGGGGTCAGGGCACTTGCATACCACCTGACACTGACACAGGGGTCAAGGCACTTGCATGCCACCTGACACTGACACAGGGGTCAAGGCACTTGCATACCACCTGACACTGACACCCACAATACAGACTTTTTTGTATTTTACTATCATACAGATTACCAGTTTTTGACCATGCTATCATACAGATTACCAGTTTTTGACCATGCTATCATACAGATTACCAGTTTTTGACCATTTCATTTTCAGATATTTTTTCTCACTGGATAATACTGGATACAGGTTTAAAAAAAAAATCAAATCAATGTCTCAAAGCGCTTTTGGGTTACATTTTTTCCTATTACATTTTTTCCCCTATTATTACATTTATTCTTATTACTACATTCTTACTTACTGTAATTAATACTTAGCAAACATCAGATTTTTAAGTTACACCCACATGAAAGTAGCCCCCCCCCCCTACTCAACTTTTTCTTACTTTGTTGTTATTGGTGTTGATATTACGAGCACTCTAGTGAAGGAGATACTCATTTTGTTCCTTCCGCCTCCAAAATCTCCAAATTCCAATTTTTGTTATCAGGCAAGTCTGACCTCGGCTTTCAATCAAAAGGTTTGATTTAATTGATTCTCTTCTAACCCTGTTCACTGTTTACATGAAAATATGACGTCATTGTTTGGGAGGAATTCACCTTTCTCTTCATTGATTTAGCCTGTTCAACTTTTGAATTATTTCACATTTAAAATGCTACTGTCTGTTTTTGTTGATTCAGACTTGGGTTTTCACTAGTCCAGTCATTCTTTGTTTGAATTATCGGACAATGACACTGACACTGACACTGACACTGGCAATGACATTAATGACACTGACAATGGCACTGACACTGACAATGACACTGACAATGGCACTGACACTGACAATGACATTAATGACACTGACAATGGCACTGACACTGGCAATGACACTGACACTGACAATGACATTAATGACACTGACAATGACACTGACAATAATGACACTGACAATAATGACACTGACAATGGCGGCGATGACAATAATGACACTGACAATAATGACACTGACAGTGACAATGGCAATGTCACACATCTATTGCATTCTGCAGGGGTGGAACTCTTTCAGATTTCGTCTTATTTCTGTTTTCTGATTTTTTTAGACTTTTATTTTTCGTATATAATTATTATTATTGGCAGGCAAGCTAAGATTTCAGACTCACTAGTCTGACTGTTTTTGGTCTTGCTGATGTTTTCAGATTGATTTATTTGGTTGTTTTGCCATTGCCACCCCTGATTACACCCTAACCCTAACCCTAACCCTAACCCTACTTATGTACTACAATGATCTTATTTTATAATATTGTAATTGTAGAAAGTAGGTAGACTAGCTAGTAGTATTTCATAGTTTTTAATTTCTGATTTTGATTTTAACGACTATTTTTGTTATTGTTTTTGTTATTGTGCATGCCCTGGTTCATGACCCCATTAAGTATAACTTTTATTATCACTGTTTGCAAACCATAATTGATTTTGTATAGTACATTTATTCATGAATCATAATTAATAAATGGTAGATGTGCTTGCTTTGCATTTGTATCCCTTTATATTATAAGATTAAAAGTTCGTCATCGTAATTAATAAATGGTTGCGTCTTTTTTCCACACCATTGATATTACCGTATGGTTATTGTTTACATTTATTTAGTCCCCTTTATTCCGCAAAAAGCAGTGTCGGGGCCAGCCATATGTCAAGCTCTGAAGGGTGGAAGTAAATCCAAATGTCAATGGGGACTAGCACCACTCATCACCTAACACATGGCTAGAAAGACTCTGTATCAGGAATTAAAGACGAGCAGGTGATCAGCCCACTTCGTTGATATTATGTAAAGCGTTGGGGTTCTTGGTTATGTTATGAGACTTGTTTGTTTTGAATTTATTCACGTGCTACTTTTTCACCTTGATTTGATTCTGCTTTTTCCTTTTTCTCCTTCTCCTCATTCTTCTTCTTCTTTTTCTACCTCCTCTTCTTTTTTCTCCCCCTCTTCTTATTCTTCTTCTCCTCCTCTTTTTTCTCTCATCCTCTTGTTCTCCTTACCCTGTGTACCTTCCCTTCTTTGTTTCCCTTTAAATCACACCCTTAATACTCCCACTACCCAGCCATAGCGTACACTAGAGGATCCTGTGTGTGTGT
>JARDUL010150461.1:0-10574 GCA_030265205.1 Dirona pellucida
ATGTATGTATGTATGTATGTATGTATGTATGTATGTATGTATGTATGTATGTATATATATATATATATATATATATAAGCATATCATTTATTGTGTAAATAAAATATATGTTGGACAACAGACAAAGGTCTTCAAAGGCATTTTATGTACTTGGCCTACAAAAGAATATCGTCAGGATCAATGGTGTGAAAATATGTATCTTTACATTTATTTATATATATATATATGCATATCATTTACTGTGTAAATAAAATATACGTTGGACAACAAAGGTCTTGAAAGGCAGTTTATCTACTTGGCCTACAAAAGAATATCGTCAGGCTCAAGTGTGGATTTGTTTGACTAATGCATGCAAATAACCATAGCAAACTACTTGCATAATATTGGGCCCTTCCTCAAACAGAAAAGGAGTCTAGACGTATATTTTTGTCTATTTTGTCATGCTGATGGCTTACACACCAGAAGTTCATTTAATGCTTGACAGATTGGTAACAATAAGTGAGGCAAAAGGAATGGTTTTGATTTTTGAATGTGAGAAAAACAAGAATGCATGGTAGTTTGTAAACAAGATATGAACCTGCCATTCAAATCAACAAGCGAAGGAGTGGAAATAAAACTAGTGAGGCGCAAACATTACAAAGTACTGCAAAGACAACACTGAAATAAAACAATTTATAGTAGCGATATCAAAGAATATTTTTTACCAATAGTATCCAACTCAATGTAAAAAAACACAAAATTGAAAATCATACAAACATATGCAATTTCCACACTGTTTTATGCCTGCAAAACATGGACTTTAGATGCAGAGTGTTGTCAATATTTAGAATCTTCTGAAAACTATAACTTTATAGAAGATCATTAAAAATCGCATGGACAGCAAGAATTAGAAATGAGGAAGCATAGCTGCCAACTTTTCAAAAATTATGGAACGCTTTCACCCATCCCGCACTGAAACTGAAACAAAACTCTCTGTTACACCAGAAAAGATTCCTTTTTTACTTTTTGTATAGTATCAAAGTATAACAAAATCCCTTATGCTAACTTATAAGAGAAGAAATTAAATTTGTGATATACAATGTGGCTGAAGATCACATAATCATGACTGAAGATCGCCTTTGACCAGTCCTGCTTTCCTCATCATGAGACTCATGTGTTTAGACAAGGCGGCGAGTGAGGCAAAATAAATTCAGTTTATTCGCGTTTCATTTTCATTAACAATATTCATAACCGCTGACGCTGAATTTAGGAACCAGTCCACAAGCAATCATCGATTACTAATTGAAATTGCTGGTAGCGGGTGTTTAAAAAATGATGTAAACTCGCAAAAGAGAAAACGAAAGTAAACAAAACCATGACAGAAACGGCATCTCCATGACTAAAGTCAAATTGTAATTTCCATGATACAGAATTTTCGTTCAACTTCGGATAGTTACAATTAATTTCAAATGCTGACGGTCTTCTCGATAATATGGACATTACTTGATCGATGGAAGTCACTGTTATGAGACTTCTGTCATCGCGTAGAACATCGGCCGACCTCCATCCCCGCCCGTCTGTTCCGATCATGAAATATCATTGGTAGCAGAGACTTTGGCATTGTTGGTCCCAGCTTACTACATGGCTTTTCTTATGGGTCGGGGAGCAAATACTGTCAGGTTCATGATTCATAGAATAATAGAATAAACCACGGCCAATGAACCAAGGACGCAGCCGACAATATTAGAGATGCGAAAATAGTCACCCCTGATGAAATTCATCCAAAGAAAAGCAACATCACTGGGATACTCCAACTAATTACCGCTGACGATGTGTTGACCGAGTATACTACAATAACTAGACTAGCTGATCGTACTGATCGCGGGTACTTTGCATGTTTATAAATAAAATAGCGGAAAAACCCAGAAAAATGACAAATACGGATTTTCAACTGTGAATACGGACTTACGGAGTCAAATACGGAACGAGTCCGTATTATACAGAACGGTTGGCAGCTATGAGGAAGTGCGTGAGAGAATAGGAAAGGATAGAAAAATTATTTATAACACCAGAAAAAGACCAAAAAAATTTGGTCATACATGGCCACAGAAAGGAATAGAGTAATTGAAGGTAAAAGAGCACGAGGCAGACAACGTCTAATCTATGTGACGGGATTGAGACCAACAACTACCAACATCACCTCCAACTCTGCATACACAAGGACGCCGATTGAAAGTATTAACTTCAGCAAACTTATGTCCACTTATCAAGGACAAGAAAAGACAGAGTAAAAATAGTTCAGGCCTCAGGGCAATAAAAAATGCCAAACCAAATCATTCAAACTACGACGTAACTGATAACTGATGGAGAAATATTTTTGATGTCATGGTGAGTCTTCCGTAGTAAACCCTAAAAATCATACTGAGTACAATTTAATTGGAATGTTTGGCAGCCAAAACAAAAAACAAACAAACTTATAATAAATAGTGGAGGGAGAGTACATCGGTGACAGTGGTGATAAATTCTAACCGATCAAAGACTTTAATCACCACTGTCTGACGAACCAAACCAAGCTACTAGTGCCAAGTTGTCCAGTGTCCTATCCCGTCCGTCCCTCCACTATATAAAAAAATACACAAGTCTAAAACAAAATCTGTCTCAAGTTTTGATTTAAAAGAATAAAAATCAAAACAACTTCTGGTTGCAGATGACAATGAATTCCAGACCGATGGAGCAACAAAAAAAAGTTTTTCAAAGTTTGAATCTTTTCCAGGACTGAATCAATTGTAAAAAATGTGCTCTTAAACCTACCAAACGGGGCATAACTCTGTCAAAATAAGGGCTTCAAATGTTTTTAAATTCACATCTTTAATTCACAGTAGAATTCTACAAACAACTCCATTTTTTAAAATTAAATTCACACCTTTAATTCACATACGCCAAAATTTCTGACCCACATGGAAAGATTGCAAGATGTCAGGCATGATAAAAAGTAGGGAATAAAATAACATAACAACACAGCTGTACATGCACAAATATAAAGTAATAGACGATGGTGAGTTGGGGGAGGTCTTCTCAGTCTTGAGTCTGCTGGACATCCGAGATGGGTGCCGGTGGCTGTTGCCGTTTCTTCATGGCCTCTTCTAACTTGGCAACTGTGAGAAAGAAAATTGCTTGTGAATAAAAAAGCACATAATGCTTGACATTAATCAAATTTGAATTGATAAGGCGACGGATGAAAAGGTAAATAAAGCATTTGAAATGCATTGTTTAATAAAGATTCGTCTTATGGTAAGATCCCTATGATGGCCGATACACTTCAAAATATGTAGAGATGCAAAAATATATACTTCGAACCCCACATCATTACAATCATATCAGAATTTTGCATTGTTCACCCACTCACGTGTAAGACTACTACTACTAAGCCATACGTCAAGAATCTATTTTCAGCATGGTTTGCAAGCTGGAACCATAATCACCATGGCATGTGTTTTATTAGTTATGCATGTATGTATGCATATCTCATGGGCACTTTGTGTTTAGAAAATGCAGAGTGATTTTGTGGTTTATATGACTTTCTGATTGAACTTTTCAAAAATATCTAAACAGAAAAGTTGAGTACATCATATCATTTGTATTTTGATCAAGCTGTATATATACTGCAGAATCGTTGTCCTTTACATAATTGCTGATAAACTAAAATGTTACAAATTAATACAATATAACTTGATACTTTGTTTCGATCATTGCAAAATAATGGATGAGCTTATGAATCCATAATATAAAAATTGATAACTTTTCAATAAACTTTCAGAATACTGGAAAATAATAATCGGAAATCAGATTGAATCTGTCCCACTTCTTACATCCCACTTACTGCCGCCTGTATGATGATCTCTAAAAAAACAAATATATTTTCTTGTTTTGATGGCCCGACTTAGTTACCTAGGTAACAATAAAAATGTTATTGCGGCATACATATAAATCTTGACAGTTTCTTCAGAAAGGAAATAGTAAGAAGTGTCGATCTTCACCTGTTATGAGCGTGGGGCAAGTAAAAGTGATTCAGGCTTATCGTATTGAAACCATACAATATTAATTGGACACACTTAGGATACAAAATTCTACTTCATAGTAGAATAAAATTATGTACAGGGGTGAAAATTTCACCCTAAGAATGAATTCCGTTATTTCACAATGAAACATTTTGATCACACATGCACTACAATTTGCATTAAATTTGGGGTAAAAAATGCCTTTCGCTATAATGCTAGTTTTAATATACCTTTTTTTTTTTACTATATCCGTTCCAGAGCTTACATCTAAATTGTTTTCCAAAAAGAAATGAGTTATTCACCTTTACGCTTATGATATCCGATGAGGCTCTTTAATTTATGTTCCTCTATTTTCTCAGGCCCCCACTTTTCCCTTTGAAGCCTCTTTGTCTCCCTCCATTGGTCTCTTTGAATTTGAAGCTCCTTCTTCGTCTTTTTAGTAGTTGACTTAGCGCGCGGCAACTGTTTGACATGTTTCTTGTTGGCCTTAACAGCATCTCTGTGTGAAAATGAATTGAAAATGTTCATGTTATATCAATACTTATGTACAAATGAGAGGTTCCATTACAAAACAACATAGGCGCCAACATTTTCTTAATGAGTTATCGCCCTTACAAGTTAGTTCACGCAACTTTATATTTAACCATCATCATTTTGCTGTAAAACACGCTACAAACCATATTACCACAAGGTGAAAATATTGGTTTCATCATGAACACAACAGACATCTCACACATTTTGTTAAAAGTCTTAATACAGACGATTTCGATTTATGGCATTATGGAATGGAACCTTTCTAATATTACAAAACCAATACTTATGTACAAAGATAACAATCCAAATATTTGGCACGAAGTCAAACCACAAGTCAGGGAACCATTCTCTTAAGGGAAAACATTCAGAGTAATCTCTGCTATTGTTCTTAGTTTCGGTCAGAATATGCTACAAGGAAACTTCTACTTTGTCTAGGGACATAGCAATAACATTTCAGATTACTCACCTATACTTCTTAGCACGCAACCGTGCCAACTCACGACGATGAGCGATCACCTCTTCAGAGAAATGTCTTGCCCTGTAGCGGCGATTCTGCTCCCTGTGAATTAGCAGCCTCTGTTTATACAATTCAGGATGCTCTTCTTTTATTCTTTTGCGATGTGCAGCACTGGCCTCCCGATTAGATTTTCTCTCTGGTGCAATAGGGTGGGCCTTCTCCCTGGCCAATTGAAACTGTTGTTCTTTCCCACTTTTGCTGTATGCAGCACAGACCTCAGATTTTATATCTAGTGCAATGGGGTGGAACTTCTCCCTGGTTATTCGCAGCCGCCGTTGAGGATACACTTCTTCCACTCCCATGCTTTTGCTGTTGGCAGCATTGAACTCATTAGATTTTCTGTCTGGTGCAATGGGGTGGGACTTCTCCCTGACCAATTGCAGCTGCCGTTCAGGGCACTCTTCTTTCCTACTTTTGCTGTATGCAGCACAGACCTCAGATTTTCTATCTAGTGCAATGGGGTCGGACCTCCTGGTTATTCGCAGCCGCCGTTCAAGACACACTTCTTCCACTCTCATGCTTTTGCTGTTGGCAGCATTGAACTCATTAGATTTTCTGTCTGGTGCAATGGGGCGGGACTTCTCCCTTGCTATCTGCAGCTGCCGTTCAGGCCGTTCAGGGCACTGTTCTTCCACTTCCACACTTTCGCTGTGTGCAGCACAGAACTCCTGATCAGATTTTCTCTCTTGTGCAATGAAGCGTGACCTCTTCCTGGCTTGATCCAGAAGCTGTCTATGCTGTTGAGGGTACTCTTCTTTCATCCTTCTGCGGTTTGCAATACGCATCACCCAATTAGATGGTATTGCCTTCGGTTCAATGAGGCAAAATGAGTTATGCAGATCTAGAATGGGAAAGACAATGACAATGTTTAGATATGCTAGTATTTCAGAAACAAATGCACTAAATATTCCTTAGGATAAAATTCTTAGGATTTTCAATCATTGCATGTTCTGCAAGCCTACTGTTTCTAAATCATGCAACAAACTCGCAGTTTATGTCTGTGAGCTTGTACTTGTACATGGGTAGAGACCATAAACCTATCTTTCTTATAACTATACATCAGATCAATTGTTTAGTTCACACAATGCAATAGTCATTTTAGGATTGTTAGTCATGAAAAGTGCCATACGCAATGGTAACTGATGATAATTTTAAAGAGGGCAAAAATGCACTCACCTCGTCTTTTGCCAAAGTTCAGCTCCTGATCGCCATCTCAGTGTCGCGAAAACAAAAATAATAATAGCAATCTTTACTTTTTGGGGATAGATTTTAGCGTGAGGCCATTTGCAACAATCCTAAGGAAAGTGCTGAGGGCATCATGTTTTGATGGAACAATGTAATTTTCTTCCTTACCCTTCTATGTTTCACGGATGCGCAAGTTTTTATTTACATTCAAACAATTTCTGGGGTTTTTTAAATAAATGAATGACAAACGGCCGCAGTAAAATGAAGCCATAATTTGGGACAAAACTCATTTCGTATGACACTGTCCACATCAAACCAATCGAATGACCATGCAATGCAACCCCAAGTTGATCCAATTTTACAATTCAATTTTTCATTGGCCTGGAACAATACTAATGCATTTAAATCTTCATCTTATACTTACAAACCAAAGTGCACAAAACTATCTCTATCCCTATCCCTATGACCTTTCGGCCCAGCCTTGTAGGCACCCAATGCAGTAGCAAAGAAGCCACCATTACCTATCAACATTGCCTGAACCTTCAACAATAATGACATTTTAAGTCATGGTTGTTGAGCAGTAATATCAAATGGAGGTAGGTTGCAGCTGGACCTGCCCAAACTTTTCAGGCTGTTCACCGGGGAGCCGTGGCGCAGTGGTTAAGTCACTCGCCTTTGGTTCGAGAGGTCGCAGGATCTCAAGACCTTGATCCCACTTTGCGCCGCTGCCTGGGTTATTTTAAGAATGTCTGAATCAAGCCTGCCAACCACAGATCACCAAAACCTGGGAAATTTGCCATGAAAACATGAGGATGTTTATAAAAATGGGAATTTAAAAAAACAACATAAAAACCAAATCCTGGGGAATTGCCTTACAACTTGGGATTTCCCTTGGTCACCATGGATCATCGGCAAGTCTGTTGCATTCAAACAATTGCCTGTAAAGGAGGACCTCTGCAGAAGGTAATAGATTAAAAACTCATCAAATCTGAACATAAAGACTCACCAGTGGGTGGTTTGGACAGCTTGAGGCACTGCAAGTGGTACACCTTGGGACAATTACCCTTGTCGCACATCACAAGTTCTCCACCTTCTCCGCATCGAAAGCATTCGTCCTCATGCTCTTTCCTTGGATCAATCTTCTTTTTTCTTTTCTTCTTTTTCATCTCTTTCACTTTTTTCTCGTTAGCAATGGCTGCAGCAGTCTGTGTTTTCAGATAAAAAGGATATTGTAAAAATAGATGACCTCCTCTTCACATTTTTGGGGACAGAAGGGGAACATTTTTCGCAATAAAAGAAATCTTCCTGAGTAAGTTCAGAGGTGAAATTAAGCCAGTTTGCAACCATTTGAAAGACTTTTGAAAGAAAGTTAGTCATTGGACCAGTTCTGCCATCCTACTAAATGTACAATTGCAATGTTTCCCAGCTCACAAAAATATTAATCCAAAGTAAGAGTTTGTATGACATCATTTTGTTGTTTTCCTGGCGTGGAGAGGATTAAATTTAAAGTAGGGTGTTGCTGTTTCCATTACTTTCATTTATACTAATGTCCAATAACAATGATCCAAAATTTGAGCAGTCCAAAACATTTCTGGGTAACAATTCTATAGAGAATATTCAATGTTTCCAAAGATTACCTTAGGTCTGACACCAAGGAATCCACTGCAATTTTCAGCTCCACAGGCACAAGCTGTTTTTTCATTTCCCAAACACTCTAAGTTGTAATTGAAAGTCAGCTCTGTTCCTATTCAGTTGCAAAAAAGAGAAGAAAAAAGAGAATTAGATTGTGATACTGCATCTTGTTTAAAGACTACAAACAAAACAAAAGAACAATTTTTAAGATTCAACAATTAATATCAGGTGCAGTGCAACGCTGAGGTAAAATAAACACCAGGCGTAGTGAAAAGTAGAAGTCACCACCTTTCAACAAGTCCAATACCGTGACTTCTCAGCCACACTTACCAACTTAAAGAACAACATTTATGAAACAAATAAAAAATTAAAGATGGAAAACATTAAAAAAAAACCCAAGAATATCAATCCAAATGTAGGAGAAAATTTATATAACAATGATATTATGCATTGTTCTTTTGAGGTACACACAATTGATACATTCTTATGAATGGATAATGTGGAAACTTACAATGATATTATGCATTGTTCTTTTGAGGTACACACAATTGATACATTCTTATGAATGGATAATGTGGAAACTTATATCTCCAGTAATTTGGCATTAAGAATTTTTTTTAAAAACTAAGTGATTGGTTCGTGTGATCATTCAGATTCAACACAGGAGGATGCCGACTACAACAAAACAAAAAATCTCCATGTTTATATTTTCATGGCCCTCCGCCCTCCTGATGAGTGTACAGTCATATCAGAGACAGCACATCCTATTCAGGAAATCCATATATATGATAAAACAACAACTTGTAACCCTTTGTGAAGGACATGGTCCCCTGACTAGAATTGGATCAAACACAGACGTATACCGTAACTCTGTCAGATCATCCTTGGCTGTTGTTTTAGGTTTTTTTAAATAAATAAAATCTATATAAAATGCAGATATTTTGTGAAAATTTTGATCTGCCACCAACCTTTAGGGATGTCACAAAGGCAAAACAGGCCAACCCTAATGTCTCCATTCACCATCCACTTTTGCGTTTCCATGTTTGGGCAGCAACTGTGATTCATAAAACGAGAATTGTTGCCCCTTGGACCAGCATCGATTATCCTGAAAAAAATAAAAATATAAGTGATTATTGTTACTTTCTAATTTCTGCGTATATATGTGATTATAATCAAGTTCTAATTTTAGCTTATACAAGTAAAAGAGATTATTGTTAAGTTCTTATTTCAGCATATATAAGAGATTATTGTTAAGTTCTAATTTCAGCATATCGACGGTGACAATCGCAAACCGTGTAAGTCCAAAACTAGTGCTCTCGATAAAAACACAAAAAACTGTTTAATAAATGCTCTTTTTACCAACTAATTATCACAATTCCAAGTCTAAGTGTCTGTTTCACATTGCCGCTCAAAACTTGCACACCATGCTTTCAATCTAAGGGGGGGTTTTCCTCTTTACGTTTGAGGTAAAATTAGAACTTGACCTAATTTCAGACTTACACGGTTTGCGACTGTCACAGTCGATATATGATATATAAGTGATTTTATTGTTAAGTTTTAATTTCAGCAACGTTTGTTTGATTCCACAGTATGGGACTTAATTTATCTCACTATGGAGGTGCCTTTTGGTGAAAACAATCTTTCAAAGATAATCTCAAGTTAAAGAAGAGCGGGTATTCTATACATTCTCCTAAATAATCATGCAAATATCTCCACTCAAATTATTTGTCTCTCTTCAAATAAGTGGTTAAAGATAAAGGTGGGTTCATAATAGTTTGTATCCCTGTATAAATACACGCCCACAGACTTTACATCATTTATAAGCCAGCAAATATGTATCCTACATTCACTGGAATCTATGTACTGAGAAAATGATATGTAATTCCCATAAAGCCTCCTCCTCCTCCTCCTCCTCGCTCCATCTGCTATGGGCAGTGCTCTTTCATTGTAGTAAAATGAGCTGATCAATATTACCTGTTTTTATCAACCGTGAGCATGTAAAAGTTGGTCGTGTTGTTCTCGTGAGCCAACTCGATTCTCCTCTTGCACTCTTCTTCATCTATCAGGTCTCCGACATACTCCATTACAAATTGACCCTAAAGAACGTAATAAATGTAACACATGAGAACTCTTTCAATTTTCTTACACATGAATACAAGAGAAATGGCAGCATGCATATATTCCATCACAATTTCAATACGAATATATATAATAACCATAGATTACGTTATTTACAACAAAAATAGTAAATATGCATATAATGTCGAGAAAACATTTGCATACGATGTCGAAAAATTTTTTTTCTTCAATGAATGAATCAATTTCAAGTAAAGTTCACAGTAAGAAGTCAGTATTCAATAGATTTTTTTTCGTAATTCTTTTTAAATATATATTTAAGGGCTCCTACTCATAATTCACCTCAAAACTTATTTGCAATTGATGTACTAGTCACAATTGCTTTAACCTCTTTACTGCCCTATATATTAGAACTATGCCGAGGAAAAAAATTCATTACACATCTATTTATGGATGGAAATCCTTGAAACTTTGTACAGATGTGTGACAATGGCTTGTTTGAGGCAGTAACATTTAAAAAAACATTCATGATGGACAAAAAATATTTTATAATTTTTTACATGCAAAATATTAGTAAGATGTTGAAAAACATT
>JARDUL010150905.1:0-18127 GCA_030265205.1 Dirona pellucida
TATTTGGAAATATTTCTATTAATTGTCAGGAATTCTGTTTTAAACTTATCATACTGTACATCTTCAAGTTAAATTAGACGTCTAGTTGCTTTAGTTTATTGTTGGTTTGTTATAAAAATGTTCAGTTGACAATTAAAATTTGTGGATCGCCACTCGCCAGTCGATGTAATTTACAGTACATCCAGGAACAAATTTAGATGGGACTGGTTGTGTTTAACGGCCAGAAGGTTAAAGAACGGTAATGGTGAGTTTTTCTCAAATTATTTGAGAAAAGTAGAGGGATACGGTGTTGTGTAGTGATGTTATTGTAAGAATTTTGTATGTCTATTTTTGGACTTGCACATGTTTTCAGATTTTTTGTCTGTTTGCCATTTACACCCCTGTATCTCTATTGATTAATGATTTATATGGACATATGATTAGGTGCCACATCCATTTGAAAGTGTAAATCAACTAGTGAGGTATTATTTATTTTTATATAATTTTTTTTCCCTCCAGGTTTTGAGGCCTTTCCTTTTACGTCGACTGAAGAATGAAGTTGAAAAGCAAATGCCTCAGAAGTTTGAGCATGTCGTCATGTGTCGCTTGTCCAAACGTCAACGCTTCCTCTACGACGATTTTATGTCACAGTCCAAGTAAGTAATTAGCTATTTTCTTCTAATTCTTATGGCCCATGAAATAAGCCAATGGCCACTTCTATGACAAAACAAATGATACAATGATTTACTCTTGATGCATTGTTAAATTTCTGAGTTTAAAAAACACTTCTGTAGTAGTGGCCTGAAGACCCAATGTATTATTAGACGGAGTCTGTCAAGGGAGATGTAGTGACATTCCAAAGTCAGTTCTTTTAAAATCTTCATTATATAATTATTAAAAGAAGAGATTAGTTTGTCAAATTGTTTTGCCATTCCTTACTTAATATCAATCTTGTTTCATTTCTCCCAACCCAATTTTAGAACCAGAGAGACGTTAGCAAGCGGACATTTCATGAGCGTCATCAACATTTTGATGCAGCTGCGAAAAGTGTGCAATCATCCGAATCTCTTTGACCCACGACCAGTGATTTCCCCATTCAAAATGGAAGGCATTGTGTACAGAACCGCCTCACTGGTGGCAAACGCGCTTTCATACGATCCTTTCAGGGTAAGAGACAGCCTAGCCATTATTTTTCAGTTTTGGACCAAAATATTAGTCTTGTTTTTTCCAGTAGCAGTAACAATGGTGGGCATATTTTTAATTTCTTTTCGAGATGTGAAAATATTATATTTTAATGATGCCTTTCACCTTGATAGTGGTCAAAGCACATTTACATGTCGTATGCATACAATTGAATAGTTTTTTGTTTTGTGTTTGTAAGTATTTGAGGCTTAGAGTCACTAACTAGCTGTTTGATGGCTGGGTTAGTGCTAGATGTCCCATACAGAATTTCAGGTCTGTGCACCAGTCATCCGGTTATTTGCCTTACTGGTCACGGCAACTGGTACATCATATTGACAACACTTTTCAGGCTCTTCATATAAAGTCATCATCAGTAGTAGAGCCTCTTGTATCTCAAAGCAAATGTCCATCCTATACTGAATAACCTAAACCTTGTCTGAACGTCATTAGCCAAAGGGTATTTTTAAATAGTTATGATACCCTATAGAGGGATACCCTTTTGCCATCTATAGCTGGTATTTTAGCTTTTGCCCTGGAATTTTGGATAGCTCTGCCTCATTGCTATTAGTTAGCTGGGACAATTTTTCTGGGTTGTGGGTGCGTCAAAGTTTGCCTGAACATGATTGCAGTGTCTGCGAGGATGAAATTACAAGATGCCCAGTTCATGGTACTCATGTGTGTACATGTGAGATGACCATGGTGACACCCTTGCCCAATGATCAAAATCATTATTGTAGCATACAGCATGTTGATGCTGGTCAAGGAGAATCAACATTGTTTTTAATTGTTCTTGTTTATTATAATATAACACCTATAAACTAAGCATTCAAGTTGCTTTATGGCCAAGTGAATGCCCTCTAGGTTGGGTGTTTTTTGACCATGATAAGGGATGGTATAGTAGCTAACTTTTAGACCAGCAAAGGGACATTATCTATTCTCTTCATAATGTTGTCTTTTGAGTGACCTTGTGTGTGCTGTTTCCCTCCCTACACCAGGACATAGACATGCATTGTCTGTACCCAAGTCTGGTGGAGATGGAGGCAGACCTACCGGCCTTTGTGGCTGAAAGGGTTAATCGACTGCAAGCTCCCAGGAAGTTGATAGAGGAAGTGGACAGTTGGCCGGCACCTGAACCAAGGCCACCTGTGGGGCAGCTCAAGAATTTGAAATTGGTTTCCTCAGCCTTTCTACAACAGGTTGGCCTTTTTCTCATTGTGATATTGTGTTGAGTTTGTTTTCCTTATGCAGATAGAGAATTTACTTAAATGGTACATCCAAGTTGTTAGTGGTTTGAGGATGTCAGCCAGTCATCTTAATATTCCATGAGTGTTTTGGAACTGCCGCTCAGCATTAGGTCCCTATTCTTATCATTTTAGCATGTATATTTTCTCCACTCAATGGGCCTTTCAACCACTTAAGATGTAAAAAATGTTTTTCCCTAAAAATTGCTGAATTTCATGTCTTGATTTTTTGCTGCAAGGAAGATATTCATATTGGAGATAGGTAAGATGCCAGGGGATTTCAATAATCCACATATCTTACAGTTTTCCATTGATAATTTACAGAGTGAAAGCATTTCATCGGGATCCCTCAGTTCTAGAGCATCTTCATCCACTGCCATCAAAGCAACAGTTGCACCCACCATTCAGTCTTCTCAATGTAAGTATTATTTCCTCTTGCACAGATAACTATTATAACTTTAACATTAAACAATAAATTTCAATATGTTCATGATGATTTAAGTGAATTTTTGCAAGCAGTCGCATTGAATCTGTACTCAATCCACAATTGGGTTGGTTACCTGCTGTCATTGTGGTCTAATCAAATTGAAACCATTTTGAGACTGGGCGAAGGTACTGTTGCCTTGTTTTACATTCTATGGAGCAAATGATAGAAAGACATCTTCCACCTAGTTTAAACAAATCATCAGTTAATTTTGCTTGTCTTTATGTTTAATTTACCTTTTTTTTTTTACCTTTTGCTCTTTCTCCACCCTCCCTTGTGTCCTTAGCTTCCAGTGTGAACAGCATCAAGTTGTTGTTACCATCCTCATCGTCCCCATCAGCCCAACAGAGTATCCTAATCCCCAACCCCAACGGATCAGGACCCCCCATCATCCTCCCCCTCCCCACCTCCACTACCACATCAGGTACATCGTCTGTCTCGTCTACATCTGCTGCCATCGCCCAGGCCAAACTCATCTCATCACAGCTACAAAGTAAGTTTATTGTCTACTTGTATATCTCACCACGGCACTTTTTATCTATCCCAATCTTTTGTCTTACTATTTGACCCAGTGCAGTATGACCTCAATGGTGTCTGTGCTTGTCGATGGACCCATTCTGTCTGTTTCGCCTCCAGGGACCTTATGTTGAATTACCATTACTTGGTGCAATGCGCAAGTGGACACTTCCAGCCAAGTGAAGTCTAGAATCCACAATGAAACAACAGTGATTGGGAATTTTATAATAATTTTTTTCCCACAAGTTGAGATATTTATGATATTTACTTCGTCTACATAGGGTCAATACTTTAAAGGATGTTTTCTGAATCTGTTTCAATTTATTTTTATCATTTATGAAATAGAAATGTGCTGATATTAGTAGTATGATATCAAGTTTTATAACAGCTAAATTTTATGCCTCTAATTTACTGTTTTCCAGGTGGCCTGTTGCATTTAGTCCAGACTTCATCAGGTCATCAAGTCATCACTGTTGCTTCTACCTCAGCTTCATCATCCACTTCATCCAATCCCATAACCACCAACACATCGTCATCGTTATCCTCATCGGCATCCAACGTGTCTGTGCTGAAGATTTCCTCATCGTCTGGTTCCCAGGACAAACCTGTCATGAAAGTGACTCCATTTGTCGTCTCATCGTCCACAGAGTCTGGGACTCCCTCTACATCTACTACTACATCAGCATTAGCCAAGAAAGCTGGTAAGTCTTTACACAAGTATATGTTTCAATGGAGACAAAGACTGTTAGTTATAATGATAGGTCAGTGTCTGGACTGAGATTAAAATCAATTAGTTCCTCACATTCAGTTAAACACTTTCTAATCATAGACAATAGTAAAAATAACTTCAAAATCCTGAAGACAATTCTATTTTTTGAATAAGGCAAGAAATGCCAATGAGATAGGAATTCACTGATCTAAGGAGCACGGAAGTTGAATGCAAAATTTAATCAATTTCAGTTCTTTGTAAATGGTGCAGTCAAATTGTGGGAAAAAGTAATCTATACTACTGCCAAATTCTGCTGTCATGATATTTCATTTTATAGTAGACGATTGATATGGTTCCCAGCTTGTGAACCATGCTGAGAATGGATTCTTGATTGTGTGTCAGTTATACACAGCCAGCGGGCAGTACAATGATCTTTCTCACGGGATGAAAGAAAAAAAGCCCCCAAAACAAAAGCAACAAACCGATTATGCTTCTTAGGCTTTTTAAAAGATATATATTGCCCTCGCTTCAGATGTTCTTTTTAATTTGGCATTCATACCCCTGAAATAAGAATGAGAAAAGTTGCCTTAACATTTCACCACTTGTATGTTCCCAGGCTCATCAGATTCATCAACTTGTGTATCAAATTTTTTGGAATCTCACTTGGAGAAATTGCCAAAGAAACCAGTCAACAGATCAGAGCTCTTCTTGGTAAGTCCATTCTTTGACTGGCTGATTGGGCTGAGGTTTTTGGTAGTTAAAAGAAAAAAGACATTTAGTTTTGTTGAATGTTTAATAATTCGATTAAATATGCTTATACCATTCACTCAAACGTTTTTTGGGGGTTTTTTTTCTCCATGTTTTTAGAACATTTTTGTGTAGAACTGAGTTATTGAAGGGATTAATGAGGCCAGAAATTATGGTTTCTCTTTTGTACAATTAAATAAGATATGACGCATGCATGTTTACACATGCCAATTAAGAGTGAGACGGAAGAAGATGTTTACAATTCCAAGTACTGAATGTGTTACAAGGATTATGGCAGAGTCTTGTCTTTATCTGAATGTTTTTAATTAATCTAATCCAATACAGGAATCTTTGTTCCGTAAGAAGGAAGAAAGGCGTCAGCACCTGTTGTCACACATGGCCAAAGTGAACCAACAGAGATGTTCGGTTACCCCCGCCATGGGCTGTGACACCCGAGCACACCTCCAATGTTTCCATCGTCTCAGCAACGCCAACACTAATCCTCTGTCAAACTCGTCGTCATCCTCCACTAGGGTGGTCCCCTTCAGGTGGGGTGGTGAGGGCTACACCAATTGCTTGTTTGCACAGGACAGACTAGCCAATCACAACCATCCCACTATATACTGGAGGGAAAGTGGCCATCTTGTCAAAGCTGTATGTTCACCTGAGGATCATATAAAAGAATTACAGGATGTTCTGCACAGGTACAAAATATTACATTCAAATTCAAAAGACAGTGAAATGGACGAGTAGAGTTCAATGGGGTAAACATGTAGAGTTGTATTTCAGGCTGTCTGGGAACTTTTGATCTTTAGTATCTATTACAGATACTCTGGTAGAACTATGATCTGGGTCTATGGTCTCTCCCTCTCCTTCTGGCTCCCTTTCCCTCACATTGAACCCTGGTTTAAGTTTTGAAGCTATCCATTCTCTTTTATTTATCAGGAATTGATCCTTGATTATATCCGTTTGTAGGTTTGTCCAATAATGTATCCCATGTTTCCCTCCGCAGGTTTGTGTTTGCCACGCCTCCCGTGATATCCCCCAACATCCAGATCCACACATCCCTCCCCAACCGTTCCACCGAGGCACAGATGGAATGGTGTCAGTTACAACTCAAACCATATGTACAAAAACAGTCAGCCGCACTTCATCCGATCCAGCTCCGGGCCATGGTCCAGTTCCCAGAACCAAGGCTGATACAGTATGATTGTGGTAAGGACAGCCAGATGCACACCATTTTCATTTTAAGTTAAAATCATGCTGTATGATTTTCAACTGACGTTCTCCCCCCTTCAGAATACCTGGGTCAATCGTGTTGTTTATTGACATAATAAGGGAACATTCAAACGCCAACCGTTGCCCAAAATCTCTTCTCTCTTCTGGAATCCTGGTGCAAGGTGTACTCGTACCTTTTTATTTGTCGAAGAAACATTTTCAAATTCACTGTATTAAATGCTGAAATAACTTCATGTGTGACTGGTGTAATTTATTGTCTACAACGTGGGTGAATCAAAATATTTTGAATAGGTGATAGAAGTGTACAACTATTATCCCAGAATTCCCATTTCTGTTCCCCAGGAAAGCTACAAACGATGGATATACTCCTCCGTAAGTTAAAATCAGGTCAGCACAGGGTGTTGATTTTCACTCAAATGACCAAAATGTTGGACGTGTTGGAAGCATTCCTCAACTTTCACGGCCATCGTTACCTCCGTTTGGATGGAACCACCAAAGTGGAACAGAGACAGGTGAGTGATCACTCCACATCATTTGGTAGGAGATGGGGAGGAGATGGTTACAGCTGACCAGCACTGACAGTGGTTGAGCTTTTTGCCAAGTTCTGTGCACTTTATTCAGGCTTTTTTTAAGGATGAGCTAATCATGTTTTTTTACACCCCCTTATTTTGATGGCATAAAAGCAGTCAATGAATGATAACTCTAACATTATTTGTATGCGTTAGGTAATATTTACTTCATCTCCATCGGCAGAATTAATTTCTTTATATTTTGTTATAATTTGCCAGGGCATCAGATTATATATGTGTGTAAATGGGCGTGTCTCTTTTATACTAACTGACCAAACATATTCCCCATGTCACAATGTCTAACCCACACTGTATTTATTGCCTCCACCCACCAGTTTCTAATGGACCGGTTCAATGCAGACGCCAAGATATTTTGTTTCATCCTGTCTACACGGTCGGGGGGAGTTGGTGTCAACCTAACTGGGGCAGACACGGTCATCTTCTACGACAGTGATTGGAATCCAACCATGGATGCCCAGGCACAGGACAGGTGTCATCGAATTGGACAGACTAGGGATGTACACATCTATAGGTAGGAGACAAACTTCATGGTTGCTGCATGCCTTGGAGTAGAAGTTTAATACTATGTAACAATTTCAACTACTCAAAACTAATCAGTCCCGTATCATGGCTTTGAAATGTAAAGGTGTGATATCGACAGAGGTTCTTTTTCTGTGTGAGGAGTCCCTGTATGTTGTAAGATCTATCCGCCTTTTACAGGTTACACACACATATTTACTTGAAACACCCCAAAAAATGATGTTAAAAATTTATTGTATTATGTGCACCAATTCAATTTTCCTAATTTCCCCATGTCTCTGTGACACAGGCTTGTGAGTGAGATGACAGTGGAGGAGAACATCTTAAAGAAAGCAAATCAAAAGAGGTTGTTGGGAGACTTGGCTATAGAAGGTGGCAACTTTACCACCGCTTTCTTCAAACAGGTAGGTGTTTCAGACCGAATGAGTGTTAGGAATATGTTGAGCAAATGAGTGACAACATGAAATAGATGATGTAGAGTGGTGATCACACTGCAGTCAACTATTTCTCCAACCCGACCTAACCCAATACCTTGCTCTCTGATTGTTCGATCTTCGTCAGTAACTGCTCCATGCAGTATCTCTTCAGCTTGATGTGTGTGCTAAGGGGAAGGGGAAGCCATGAGATGGTAGTTCTACTTTGCTGGCCCATGGTGTAGGATCAGCACCTCTCATTGGCTAAACTCACATTATGATGGCCAAATCTCCTAAAGCCACCAATCCAAATATTGAGTATGAGACAAAACAGTTGTCACCCACCCACCGTTGACCATCTCTAATGTGTTCTGGCTGTCTATCATTACAAAGCACATTGCTTTCCCCAGCTCTGTAGATGTAGGATAAATGAGAGATTAGTGAGTGCTGGTAACGTTTTGGCCAAACATTGATATATTATTTCTATTCGTCTTCTGTTCCCCAGCAAACAATCAGTGATTTATTTGCCGAGCCATCTGGTCTGGAATCCCTGATGGAGGCAAAAGAGAAGGAGAAAATGACCAAAGGTAAAAAAGTGGCCATGGACACAGAGATGAAAGGAGGGGCCAACTCTGCTCCAGCATCGAAAGACACCAAGAGGGAAACAGCGGGGAAGAAAGATGATGCCAAGAAAGAGACGGCCATTCTCAATCAGTTTGAACAGGTGAGTCACACCTCACAATGATCCAGGAGGGAAAATCACAGGTCTTGAGACATCTCACAGGATTTAGAATGAAAATTGTATTTTTCGGGGTCACAAGAAAAAAAAAAAGTCTTTATTTTCTGATTTTCTTGAAACGTTCAGGATTTTATGAAAAATCCCAAGTTTTTGTTGCAAATATTCCAGGTTTCCATATTGATTAGTTAGTCATGAGGTTTTAACTTAGGTAGCTCTGTTGTGCACAAATGTTTTGTTATAATATGAGAGCTTTTGTTCAATTATATCTTCAGAGGTCACCTTTTGTCATTGCAGGCCCTTTGTAAAGCAGAAGACGAACCAGATGCCCAAGCAGTCAAACAGGTCCAGGCAGAGCAAAAAGCAGAGCTGGCCGAGTTTGACGAAAACATTCCATGGGACGAGAGGGAGGCAGAGATGAGGAAGGAGGAGGAGGAATTCTCCAAGGTGGAAATGGAGTTGGCCATGCTGGATAAAGAGGTTTGTCTAAGAGCCAACACATCCACCATGTGGAAGGCTTTCACTTTTTGTTGTCCATAACGTGTACATGGGTGGTTGAGTGTTGTTAACCTGCCAGGCTCCAGATTGTGAGATCTTGGGTTTGCCAGACGTTAAGTCTTTAGGGGAAACACGTGACACAATTTTTCCGTACTGGACTCCAGTGTTCTTCACTACAGGCAACTAGCGGTTTTGTCAGACTGGCGGTAGAGATGTTCCATACAGCAGCTCCAACGTCCATCTTCCACCATGCCTGATGGTTCCTCCCTTTTTGGTGGTTTGGTTCTCGTTTGTCAACATGGCCACTTTAGATAAAATGTTTGTGATGGATTTAATTATCACTATGGGCAATGCTTAAAGGGTAAAGACTGACTTACTAGACTTGTGGCCTTCCACATCCTAGTTCTCTGACTTGGATGCCTCAGCTGCCTCTGATTCTTCGTGTTAATTTTTTCCAACAGTCTAACACTGGCCATTGGTGTTAAATGATCTAGGTTTTGCTTTGATTTTAACACGAGATCACCAGTGTTGAGTCAGGACAGATCATTATTGAGGACAATAGGCAATGTTAGCAGTCTTCCTTTGTATTTTTCATAAAGAAATATGTAAAAAGTTGTGAAAATTAAATACTTCGCCTTTTGTATCATGTAAATTGTTTCAATGCCACCCACCAAAATTTTCCTTCCAGTTGACCCCCATTGAGAGGTATGCTGTCTTTGTGGTGGAAGCACAGACTGAAACAGAAACCGCCGAAGAGCTGAAAATGGCTGAAGTAAGTAGACTTTGACTTAGAGATTTATTTCTCATGTGGGGTTTTTTAATTTTTAGATTTATTTATTTTTGGCTGGGCTGCATCATAGTAATAGTAAATGCCTCATCAAAAGGTTGAAATATGCAGAGAGTAAAATGAGGCGTTGATGGTTATGACACTCTATTAGTATTGCTCACACCTTTGGGGATGATTATTGTGGCTATGTATTTGATGATTATTGGTGGTCTCCAGTCAAGTATCCTCATTTAGGGTTAAAAATAGTTAAGATTTCCATGTCTGCCTTTGGTGTAATTTTTTGTGAAAAGCACTAATGGTTTTGTGATATTTTATTATTCTCTCCACAGGAAGACATTGAAAACTCTAAGAAGGACTGGGAACTGGCCCGGCTGAAGGCGTTGAAGGAAGAGGAAGAGAGGAAAGCAGAGTTAGAGGAAGACGAGATGCTGTACATTTATTCCAAGGACGAATCTCAGGTGAAGAAAGGCAAACTAGGCAAGAAGCCTGCCGCCAAGAGAGGCCCTAAGCCCAAACCAAACAACAGCATTACCATGTCTGAGTCTGAGGCTGATGAAGGTATTAGTCCGGGCAGAAGGGGCAGAGAAAAGCAACTGTCCCCTGCCACGCCTAAAGCCAAATTGATTAAGAAGGTTAAGAAAGTTGTTAAAAGTGTTGAAAAATCTGGGAAAATAAAGGGGAAGCCGGGTCCTGGTAGACCGAAGAAATCGGTCATGGAATCGCCTAAGGGAAATGAAACTAGTAAAGCTACCAAAATCAAAGTTAATGGTAACATCTTGAAGAAGGTTCCAAACGGGCTGAAAGGTAAAACGAAGAAAGATAAGAATGTGAGTGGTGACGGGGAGGTGGAGAGTAAGAAACCGCCCAAGACCAAACCTGTGGCTGCCACCAAAAATACCAAGGGCGATGGGAAAGGTAGCAGTAACAAAGCCTCTAAGGCTGAGAACAAAGCAACGCCTAAAGAAAAGAAAGATAAATCTGGTGTTTCTAAACTTGCACCCTCTCCCATAGTGCCCCTAGTGAATGGTCACAGCCCAGAACTGGCAACCAAACTGACCACACAAGCCCGGAATGCACTCCTCAAGAAGCAGGCGTTGCAGGCAGGTCACATTGACATAGCCAAAGCCAACGACCACACCTTGAAATCTCCACCGGCACCGGCCGCTGTACTAAAGGCCACCAGTCCTCAAATCAGGATGCCTGTCAAGTCACCCAGCACACCGAAAAGTCCTCTGGACCCCAACGTCCCCCCTCCTTGGTCCAACCCAAACCTGGTCATTCGTACTCGAAAAGCAGCAGTCCATTCTCCTGTTGTGCTGACCCGAGTCCAGACCCCTGTCCAGGCAACCATGCCTATCCTCCAGCAAAATTTGACCCGTCTGCCTGCTGGTCTAGCAGTCAGTGCTGGTGTCCGAATCCAGGGGGTTGCAGGAGGGGACCGTAATATCTTCCAGCTGTTCAATTCCAACACGGGTGGCATTCGCCTGGCCCCGGCCATCAGACAGCTCGGCTCTGGTCAGATGCTGAACCAACTCCAAGGGGCCACCCTCATCAACCCGGCCTCTCTGGTCGGTTCAATGAGTCTGTCTGGGGCCAGGTTCATCACCACTAGCATGGCCGGCACGCCCACTAGCATGATGGTCACAGGGACCAAGGCGTCAACCATCAACATGGCTGGAGGAAATATGACCTCTAACATTGCCCTGGTTCCCACCATGTTGAATACAGCCAGAGGTCAGACCATTCTAACCCAGCAGGGGACCAGCGGCGCTACGCTTGTGAACCAAGGTGGTGAGACGAGGACAGTACTGAACACGACCCGCCTGACCTCTCCCATCACCCTGCAAGGTATGGGCGGTGTTCCCGTGGCCGTCAACCTCATCAAGACCAACACAGGCATCACCACTGTTCCCATAAGGCACCAGCAGATCTTCCAAGCCTCGTCTTTAGCCCCGATCAGCGGTGGCCAATCAGGTGGCTACGTCCTGATTACCCCAAGGCCCAGAATGACCTCGCCCACCGGAGGACTGACCACGGTCCAGGCAGCCTCTTCATCCCCCGGTTTACATAACGCCCGCCTAGTCTTGGCCCAGATGCCTGCTGGGACCATCGTACAACAGCCCAGGACTGCTACCATTGTCAATGGGGTGACTGCTGCTGCTGCTGCTGCTCCTACCACCACACCCAAAAAGAATGCATGATTCCCCAGCATGATTTTCTAGATAACCTGAATCAGTAAGAGATGGGCTCCATTCTATGCCTGCCTCTCGCTTTGGTTGTGGTGTGGTGTCAGTAGTGTCAGACAGGCTGGTGGCCGAGTGGAGTCTTCCTCTACACCATGCACCACATACGTCAATGCTAACAGACCAGACTCGATGCCTAACTAAGGTTCACAAGGGGGGAGGAAAGGGAGATGAAATGTCAAGAACATGGTATTGTTTGCTGTCCGGAGCTCCCACGTGGTGAATAGCTGTTGGGCCTCTTTCAGCAGCAGTCAGCCAAAAGTAGCGGTAAATGGGGAATGTTTGGTGATACGGTTGACCAGGTCTTTGGTCATAGTTTGACATCCCTTCAGTGTCTCTTGTATCTTTGGTTGTCCACGCCCAGAGAAAGGGAGCAGGTTTCATTTAGGTTGGTGGTTGTAGATGGATTGAAGGGATCCCATTCGATATAGTGTTGGGAGATTTAGGTTTTATTTGTCTGTGGACCACTTGTTGATTTTTAATGGGGGAATGTTTGGAAGTGGGGTAGAAAGATATTTAGTTGGCCTATGAAGGGGAATTGGATGTTTGGGTTGGGTGGGTGGGGAAGAGTATATGAGGATCGGTTGATAGCTGTGCCATTTTTGTTGTTTGAGCTAGATATTTGTTAAGGTTGGTTTGTTACTAGTGTAAACTTTCCATGATGATTGTAGAGAAAATGTCTCTCTCTGATTGTATCATTTGGTTTTTATGAGATGGCCGTAAGGCATTCACTGTTCATAACAATAATAAAAAGTTTCTACAAAAATAAATGTGCAAAACCTGTTGAGTGCATTTTGATTATGTGTGGTGTGTGTCATGAGTCATGACTAGAACCTTAGGTAATGGTGTCACCCTCGTATCTGGTATGTACCTAATGTAATACAAATCAGTAAGACCTCAGGTCACACATCATCAAAAAATAAACACATCACTATCACATGCAACTACCACATTAGGGCCAACCACCACAGACACTACTACCTCTATCCCGATTCCCTCCCACCACCCTTACACCTGGACAGACATCTAGTCTTAATAGAAATATTCCCCCCCCCATGATACTCAGACCAAAATGAGAACACAATAAATGGTAGTGGTGATGTGTTTTATTCACTAGGAGTAGGAGCCAAAACAATTTGGGATTTTTTTAAATTATTATTTTTTCTTTTTTTCTCCCTTTCTTTTCCTTGGGTTTTTCTTTGGGGGGAAGCGAAATGTTTTGACAGGTAAAATGTAGAAAGCTCTGAAACAAACTTGATGATATCGGTTTTTGAATTTGTTTTTACTTTGACAATGATTAAATTGGGTCTGGCACCATTACCTACTGAATGGCACACATCACCATAATAAAATGTACCAATGAAAAGGTGTTCTGTAGATGATACATAGTTGGAGAAGAGTAGGTCAACGGTCGACAGTCTTTCTTATAACCTGTCATGGGTTGGTTGGATCCAGGGAAGCCATGATGGTCTGATGCTGACCCACTGATGATGATGATCCCTGTAAACTGGGGAAAATTCAAGATTTTAAGACTGATTCCAGTACTGATCTGTACTACAAGTCTTGGTTTTGTGTTTTTTTCTTGACATTCCCAGGATTGTGAGATAATTCCTAGTTTTTTATGTCTATTTTTTCCCATGGTTTGATATTTGTTGTAGGGTTGGTAGATGTGAAAGTGTAAGTAGTGGTGAATTTGATGTAAATTTTCCCTGGCATTCATGGTTACTCTATGGCTGGTTTACTTGGCTGTAGCAAGGAGCTTGATGAAGTCTAGAAATAGAAATAGAAACTGAGTAGTAGTAGTTTTTAGTCTTTACTTTTTTGAAAAGGTGCTTATACTTGTAAGCCTATAGAAATGTGGATTTTAGAGAGAATATTTGTGAAGGCAATTATAATCTTAACAGTCAATTTTAATTTTAGATTTAGTTAATTTGTAAAGGCATTTATTTTTATAAGCCTAACAAGAAATGTAAAAAGACGTTTATCCACCAGTGACTTGTACCAAGTGATGTACAGACATGTTGTCCATTTCAATTAATGAAGATCCCTGTCCACTGTCGATGAGTTGTTGAAGTGATAAGGATTTTGGTACACCTGAAATTAGTCCACTCATTGAATATTTAAAAACAATTTTGACGCATTGGTGACGTTTGTGATTCCTTGTTGTTGTTATCCACTTTTAGACATTTCATGAGTCTGACCTATTCTTCTCCTTCGGTACGTGTTGTCTGTCACTGTCAAGAGTTTTTTGAATCTCCTCATGCTGTACTTGGAACATCACTGTCAGATTGTCCCTAGTTTCTGGTGTCTGTTGAAGCAACCAAGCGTGGTGGAGAGATTCTTGTAGACTTTTACTTTCAGGATTGTCAGAATCTGTCAATAAGTTCAATGGCCAAGAATGATCATAGGCAATTTTTCTGTGAGGTTTTAGTCTACGCTATAACAGGGGCATGGAGTATTGGGAAGTACTCTAAAAAAACCAATTGAATGGATCTTTATACATAGACATTTAATTTATAATATATACATGATAAGACATTTACAAACATGAGACATATATATATATATAAACATGATGAGACATTATAATGATGGTGAGAAAACAAACCTTTTGTAACACAGTAATTGTCTTTAAAAAAAGCTGCACACATGACATGCTGGTAAGAGTTCTCTCCAAGCCTTGGTAGCCTGGACAAACAAACTGAGATGAGGGAACTTTTGGAACAGCTCTAGAAGAATCTGGCCCACAGTCGTCAGGCTGGGAAACATTTGCATTGATGAATGGAATGGGATGGGATATCTGTGTGGATTAGACACTGACCCAAACCAGTCACCTGGTGATGCCTGCTATTTGGATAAGACACTGACCCAAACCAGTCACCTGGTGATGCCTGCTATTTGGATAAGACACTGACCCAAACCAGTCACCTGGTGATGCCTGCTATGTCATGGATGACAGATGGTGGTGCCGATAGTAGTAGTCTTCAATACCAATGGTGTTGACATCTCATACAGCAATGATGGCACGCCACATTATTTAGCTGTCATTGTCGTCCTTGGAAATGTCTAAAAATTATATTTGACTGGAACCACAAGAGGAAGATGCCCCAAGGTAGACCAGAGGAGATATAAAGTGTAAAGGGAAGTAATATCAGATGAAGTAGGAAGGGCAGGAATTAAATTAAAATCTGTTGATTGATATAGTATTAGTATTGTGACGGTTGATGATTGGGACATGTAGAGGAAATTTATTTGTAGGAACTGAACCTAACACATTGAAAGGTACAAAAGAAAGAAAGGAAGAATATGACAATGACAGTATTGTGCGAGTGAAAGTGAAGGATGATAAACAAGAAAGACGTTATGTTGTTGAGAGGGGGTGGATCGAACCCATGCCTGCCACGACAATGCTGTATTGCTGACAAAAGCAGACCAACTGGTTACGAACTACGGAAATGTCAGCCATATTTGCCATGATGTAGAGTCAGATGTTTGGAATTGTTTTTGGTGTTTGGGTCATGGGAGAATGAATGTGGTGCCAAACTGAAACAGACTGACAATGACAACACAATTCTTGGTCTGCCCACCTGGTGTAGATGGTGTTGAAGAAAACGGATTATCATTACCCTGCTTGCTAGTGTATCCTGTGGGTTATATCCTTAGTTGAAGCAGGAGTGATCCATCCAGCCAGCCGTCATCCATTTGACAAAAGACTTGTGTGGATTGACTGGGAGTCGTCACTTTGTGGGGAATTGGATGGATGACTTGTTGTACTCATAGCCACTTGTCTTTGACTCTTGAACCATTCTGTGAAAGTATCTGTTTTATTCCGACTCGCAAGAAAGAGGCCACAGATAGAAATGGTTATGCATAATAAGGATGCATGGGACAGCCCAGCTCATATTTAGAGGTATGACGAAGGTGTGACGTAGGTATCTTACTTTCCAGCCAGGAACAAGTCATTTGAAAACTACCTATCGTTTGTCAATTGTCATTGTCACTATTGCTGATTCTTGATGGACACAAATCACTTTGCATGAAGTGTGCACTGAATTGCACCAAAGAAATGGCTATTTAGTTATTATTATATACTAGCTTCTTGGAAACAAAAGGGATAGAAGTCAAATGCAATTGTTTGATTGTTTCCTATTGCTGTGATGAGGTGATGGAATGAAAGAACAAAAGGGATAAAAGTCAAATGCAATTGTTTGATTGTTTTCTATTGCTCTGATGAGTGATGGGATGAAAGAAGAATTGGAAGTTAAAGAGAAAAGCTAAAATATAGTAATTCATTCTGGTTTTAGAAGAGTAAGCTTTTTTGGAACACCCTAGTTTGGAGTGTGGAAGATGGATGCCCACAATGTGAATTGGCACAGGGGTGTCTGAAATAGTTTTACACCTGCGATTGTGTTACAAGAAAGCTTTCCTGCTAACGAAAAAGCATCGTGGGGTATTATCTGAGGCAGCCCCTCTTGTTTAAATTTAAGGGCGGTCTGTTACTGTTAGAAAAGAGGTTTGGAAATGATGGAAAGGGGCAGAGAACTTTCTCCCATCCAGTATTCGAACCTGACGCTTTGCTACAAATCACCAGCGTTATCCGCTATTAGTATTAGGGAGGGAATCCCCTTCTCCCTCCTGTTGAGTCCGTGGGAAAGACTATACACATTTCCTTACCTAACTAGGTGTGAATGAATAACCGGCTACATGCAAAGGAGGATACTGTCCGTATGTTAGTTTGATGTGCAGCTCCTACTTTATGGGTTATGGGAGGATGAATGATGTTAAGTCTGTGAGCCTGTACTTGTATGGGGATGCAGACTATAAACCCACCTTTGGAATGAGGTGGTGGTGGTGGTTTGGGACGGGGGGGTGACTAAGATAAGAACCAAGGAAATTGAAGAGGATGAGTCATGTCTCGAGTTGAAACCAAATATGTCTCTGGTTACGCATGAAAAGATGACGTTTTGGCAAGCATTTCGAATGAGCTGTTCTTTTCTGTTGTGTGTTATATGGCGTTGGTGGCCAAGTGGTCAGATTTGAGATCATGAAATCCAGGGTTCGAATCCTGGCAATGCTAATGCTAGGTCCGGTTTGTGAGTCCTTGGGAAAGATTCTTTACACAAATTTCCCTCGCATAGGTATGAATGAGTACCCGGCCACAGGCAGTGAGCAATATTGTCAGAATGTAGAATTTAGAATGATAATAGTGATGTGTTCAACTGTCAGCTCCTTCTCTATTACTATTTTCCTCGGGAGTTAGGGACTCGGAATGACCCAGCCTGCTCTAGGGGGTAAGGTAAATTGAATAAGGTAAATGATGTAAAGTCTCTCAGCCTGTATGAGAATATGACTATAAACCTTTTAACAAACAAACAATTATTGATGCCATATTGTTTGTATTTGTCATCTTGTGGTGGCACACTGGCACCATGGATCTTTGGGATCATAGGTCATGAACTTTGCCCTTTGTAATACTTTGTCTTGTTTTTGTTCTCTCATCAGACTTTCATTTCTGACATCGGTGGAGAGGAAATGCCGGTAAGATTAAGATCATTTTGGTTATTCTTGTCACAGGCACAGCTTTGAATTTTGATTTTCCAAGTTCTTTATTCCTTAGATAGATTAGAGCCTACTTTAAAAAACCAGTTCATATTTTGAGCAAAGACTGAAATAAAATAACCCATGCCTAAGCGGCATTGTGTGAGGTGAAAACGAACCAAATATTATGTACGACGACGTAATAATACTAATACGAATACGAAGCAGTAAACTTTCATCTGGTTGTCTGTGGTTATACTACTGATGGTTGGAACAATAATTTGAAAGAAATAATTGAAAGAGGTCGATTTTCAATTCAGCTGTAGGCTATAGGGACAACAACCATCTTCTTTACCATGTGAGAAAATCTGTTTCTATGTATTATTAGTACACCAAAGTATTGCAGTTTTTTCCAAAAACTTGTTTTACTGTAACTTACAAGCATTTTAGATTGTTTATAAATTTTACTGTAACTTGCAAGCATTTTTGATTGTTTATAAATTTTACTGCTAGTGTTTTAGATTGATTATAACTCTCACTCTCACTGTACGATAACTTACAATTACAATTACTTTTGATTGTTTATAAATTTTACTGCAAGTGTTTTAGATTGATTATAACTCTCACTTTCACTGTACGATAACTTACAATTACAATTACTTTTGATTGTTTATAAATTTTACTGCAAGTGTTTTAGATTGATTAT
>JARDUL010151016.1:0-10572 GCA_030265205.1 Dirona pellucida
AAAAAAATAGTCTGAAGTAAATAAATGGCGAATGGAATCATTTACTTTCTTTCTTTGTAATATTTTCTGTATCAATGGGTCAAATTGCGGACGTTGCTACTTTACTATTTTAGTTTTCACTTTTATTGAGTTGATCGCTTCAGTTAGAAATTTTGCTTGAGAATGACTGTTCTGTCAGAGATCACACTTGATTTGAATGGCCCGGTTAATACTAATAAATAAAGAAGAGAAAAGACGTTACAGAGAATCCAGATAATTTATCAAGTTCAGATAGGTCTAATCAGTTGGGACTTTGAATGAGCATGTGACTTTTTTTATAATGTGATTAGAATGAAACGTTAGATAATAAAATGAACAGACCAGGGGGGGGGGGGGGTTGATTTCATAATTCAACTAGACGCGATGGTTGTGATACAAATGACTATGTCAAGTATAGTGGTATTTTTCAATACTACTACTGCGCATTATATAAGCTGTACATAACACACAAAAAGGGGGAGCATGAAGCATTCCAGAAGGCAACTACAATAGTTGTCAACAGGTCTAAGAACGCAAAATTACCTAATATCGATAATGACGGCAATAGCGTGAATATTAATATGTTGGCTATTAGTGACTTATCTACGGTTAAACTATCTGAGGGTTGACACTATATTTCTGAAACAAAGACACCTCACACACATACACCCTCACACATCCCCTTACACACACACCCCTACACCCTCTCACAGATAATGTATACTCTCTCACATACACCAAACAACCTCACCTATCCAATCACACTCATATACCCTCACATACACACACACACACACACAACCCCTTCCACCGCGTACAATCTAAATTAAAATAATAAGAAAAAATCGCACTGCACTTTGGAACAAGTGTTTTGATAATTGAGTTGCAATGCCCGATCTTAATCAAAAGTGGGTCAAATTTGCAGACCAAGCACATCCGCAGTTACGAGTGAGTGGCCAAGCGGGGCAATGGCGTTGTGGGTATGAGGTCCCGCACTGAAGGCGGAAAGTAGAACCGCACTTTAAATTGTGAGTTTGGTTTCCTGCCAAACGGGACCTAGATGACAATTGGATTCAGGTTGCCCGGATTTACATGGTAGTTAGAGGGAGCAGGATGTGTTTTATAGGAGTGCACACTGTGTCTAAGTTTGGTATAATGACGATTATGATAATAATAATAATAATATGATGATGATGATAATTACATGACCCCAACCAAAATCGCCATTTAGGTTTGGAATCCCAGGATTAGAGTATGATTATTTCATTATGTTCTTATATGCCACCCCACAAATGGAAGAGCAAAAAATGAGATCTTTTGTATTCTTAATGGATGAAAAATCACTCATTCATATTTTCTTGCAGGTTCTGTACCAAACGAAATGTCTTGTTGAGAGACTATGTAGACTTTTTGACTTAGAAGTGCCTGCTGAAATTAGTCACATTGATGACGCTCTGTCAGAGAAGGTGAGTTGATAATGTTTTAAAGTGGACATATTATGATATTTGCATAGCTGCCAAACTTTCCAATTCTTCTTGGTTGTGATGTTGTTATGGCTAACCTCCACATTGTTAATTTTCCTAGTACTTTGCCTTTGATTGCCATACAAGGAAAATTAGAATGATCATAGATATGATACCTTTTATTGATCTATACTTGTAATTTAAATGTGTTGGATATAGCTCTGGTGTAGTTACTCTTTCGTTCTCTCATTCACTCCCATTGACTTAATTTACTCATAACTATAATACTTAATTTTATATTATAACAGTGGCATGGTGAAAAGTGAATCTTTATATCATGGCTATTTCATCATAGAAACAAAAGGAACTCAGAATTTCTCACAGTTGCGGGTGTAAAAGGAGTGAGAGCATATCTTTGTTCTTTGAAGTGTTTTAAAATTAATAAATCTTCCACTTCTTTGACTTTTATGATCATCCATGCTGATGCCAAATTAGGGTTGTATTTTACTGTGCAAGTCTATATATATATACTTCATTTGAAAACTGCAGATCAATGATAAAATATTTTGAAACTTTGTGAGCGATGTTAGAGACACCTTATCTTTTTTCGCCTTTAACTTCTCATATAATTGATAACATAATTATCATTAGCTAGACTCACTCTGAATATTGATTCACCATTTATATTTTCTTTTTCCCGACTTATAATTCTTGTGTTGTTGATCTATAATGGTATATTAATGATGCAGTCTTTATTGAAGAACTAAGATTAAGATTACTTTTGTTTACTTTTGCAGGGCATTTCAATAAAAATGGTGCATGATGCTCCTTCAGATGACGATGAAGAGGAGGATGAATTTTATGATATGGAAGAAGATGGTCAAAGGTAGGCATTTGAACTCATATTTAACTTTGGTGTCTGATGGATTAATTTTGTTTATTACTATTACTACATCAGTGACTAATTTTTCAGTGTATGATACCTGACATGGTGTTATTACCCTGATAGGCAGTGAAGTTTACTTGCAATTAGAGGGTATAGCAATCATTTTGTTTTTAACTTTTTTGTTTGTTTGTTACTGCTTTCAGCAATGAACAGAAAGCGAAAGAAGAAGTTGATGGAATTGATGTTGAAAACCTGGCCGTCCTGGAAAAACTGAAGCAAAATCAAAGGCAGTCTTATCTTAAGGTAATATGTATGTAGTTGTATATGAGCAGTAATTATTGCTTTAGTAGATTTTCATGCCACATACTATATGACATAAAACAATAAAATTGATGTGAAGAGTTGTATTAAATGATTCTACTATCACTACTATGCAAACACAAAAGAAATCTGTGACCTTATGCATGTCTCACCAAATTGTTATTGTTCAATGATGACATACAATCTGGCAAAGTTTAACTGATCACTGTTTTTAATAAGGGGTGACGCTTGATAATGTGAGTTGTATTTAAATATGTTTGTTGATGGTGTCAACTGTGTGGATTGATAATAAAATCAGCTTCTGTAAATCATTAAACAGGGCAACATGCCCCCTTGTACATTATTTTTTGCATGAAAGTGCTAGAACAATAGAGTTATAGAATAGGACAAGATCGCTAGAAGTTTTCCCCAGCAACCTGACCTTGCTATTCGGGAAGTACCGAAAACAAATCATGAGATTTCTTATTCACCATTGGAAAGTTGTTTGTCACGTTACTTTTTACTCACAATAGAGCGACCTTGGGGAAATGGAAAACCCATCCAACAGCTTTGACCTATTAATGTTACGCGAGTCATCTTTTCAAATTTGAACTGTTTGATTGCATGGTTGAATTGCTCCCTTGGAAGGAAAGATATTGTCAATAAAATGTTTTGTTGGCCTGATTGTTGCCAAAGTAACAACAAATTCATTTGAATTTTTGGACATTTGTTTTAGAAAAACCATTAGATTTGTAAGTAATTTTTCAAACTAGAGCCGCTTGATTAGAGTAGTTTAGTGAATTTTAATTGTAAAAGGGTGGAAATCAAGGTTTGATTTTAGGTGCTCACAATATTAAGAGCATATTAACGCCCAAACAATAATCTTAATTCTTTGTTCCTTTTCCCCCATTTTTTTCCTTTGAATTAGGGTTCAGTAGTGGGATCTGTCCAAGCCACAGATCGCTTAATGAAGGAACTCCGAGACATTTACAAATCTGACAGTTTCAAGAATGGTAAGATATACTTACCTTTTCACCCTTTGACATTTTTTTTGGTCTGTTTCGGGGCTTTAAAAATGCAATGATGCACATCTTTAGTAGAAGCCTTTCTAGTACTGAAATTTGTGTTCTGGAATACTAATTGTTCCTGGCTAGGGTAGGAATCTCTGCTAACTCCAAAGCACTGGGGATTGATTGTGATAAGACATCAGATCAACAACAATAATGTTATGCCCAAACTCCTTATTGTGTATTCTTTAGCAGAGTACTGTGCTCCGGTGTGGGCCTGCTCATCTCATGCCAAGAAAATACATGTAGCCCTAAATGACACCATGAGATTAATCTCCGGAACCCTAAAGTCAACCCCTACACCATGGCTCCCAACAATGAGTGCCATTGCTCCTCCTCACCTACGTCGAGAAGAAGCAACGAGAAAACAGCATCAACGTACCCAAAACCCAGAACTGGATAACACCCCACTAAAACAGATACTTGCTTCTGCACCATCCACGTCACGTCGTAAGTCCAGTTTACATCGTTGGGGCTACCAAACATAGTCAGCCTGTTCAGCATGTGGCGCCCCACACCAAGACATGGACCACATGATCCTGCACTGCCCTGCCACAGCACTACCAGGGGGGCTACAAAATGGTCCACAAGGCTGCTGAGGAATATCTGCAGTGGCTGGAAGAGAAGGAAGTGGAGTTGTGAACAACCATACGATACTACTAGTAATGTTTACTCGCTTTCAGTGTACTGCATTCAGTTTATAGTACTGTATCCCCATACAAGAACATGCTCACAGACATTACACCACTTATCCCCCAACAGGCTGTGTCATTCAATATCCTCAACTCCCTGCCTGGGGAACATACAATAAAGCAGCTTAATGCAGTGTAATTTTGACTGGAATTATATTGTTTCAAAATGATTTGTCATATTTTATGTTATGGCTGGCTTAAGTCAGGATATTATTCTGCCCTGTTACAAAAGTTTATTATCTTGAATTTTGTCGTGACTTATGGAATCTGGTCAGATGATTGTTTTATCTACATTGGTTTTTGAAGATATTGAATTTTGTGATAACCTTTTCGTAGGTGATGAAGAGATATTTCTTTGTCAAAACTTTATATTTGTATTCCGAAGTTCTGCCTACGTTAGATATTTATATCAGGATCTTTGATTTTGAAATAAAGTTTTGCCCGTTGTTCATCCCAGTTATTCATAGATGAGTTGGGAAGACAACATGGCTGCAGGTTCCTTGCAATATTTAAATGTGTGTTGCCAATTACTAGGAAGGGTGTTCAAATGCAATAGGTATATCACCTGCCGAGTCACTGATTCACAGGATCTCTGGCTCTTGTGATCAGCCATTTTGTCTGAGGATATTGCCTTTGCTTCCAATTCAAGTGCCTTGTGCACTGTCGTGGACTGTACATTAAAGTGGTCCCTACTCTACAGTACAGAATGTTACTGAAGGGTTTTTAACATTTATAAAATTTATTTTATTACAAGGCTGGTGTTTCGGTTTTTTCTCTTGTTTTTTTATTTTTTTCATTTTTAGTTAGGTCCCATTCAAACTTGCTAGGTTATTTCTTATTAATAAAGATTTATAGTATTTCTTTTACAAAAAATGTATTGTATTCTCGTTTTGTGAAATAGGAATATACACGATTGAGCTAATCAGCGACTGTCTGTATGAATGGAATGTGAAGTTAAAAAAGTAAGTACATCTGATATATATGCGCCAAGATAACTTTATTTAAAACTTTGTATGATTATTTTTCAATATGGGTTATTGTGAGTATATCATGCTAATTCGTAAGTAAAAAGGTCTTGACTTTTTATTTTAGAAATGCTATATTTTGCACCAGACTGACTTGGAAATGGACTAAAAAATAAAATCAACTCTTTACTTAAAGTCCAATACGATTGTCACATCGCTAAAGTAAATATAAAAAAGTATGCTTTTTTTAACATACAAAACAAGGTCTGTCAAAGCAGTGAATCATGTGGTGATCTCATTTATCACCTTTACATTAACATAAAATTTACTACTCAATCAACTGTTATCACAGTCATTTTTATATTTGAAATGATTTACTTTTTGTTTGCATTAATCAGGGTGGACAAGGACAGTGGCCTCTACACTGACATGCAAGTCTTCAAGGCCAAAGAGGGCAAGGACCATATCCTCCTCAACTTTACTTTTAAAGTATGTTCCCTTTCATTTGTTGAATCATACATTGTTTAAAAACAAAATACAGTCCACACCACAAGTACATTTTCGTTATTTCATGGTCCCTAGCCTACCTGAAAAATGTTACATAACTCAGCTGCTTTTTATCAAATATGTACATTTCAGCATCAATGTAAATTCTAATGTTTTTGGGCAGAAATAATTTGGTGAGCAGAAATGAACAAAGGACTTCCCAACTTTTAGAAATCAACATCTACAAAACCTTCAATAACAAAAGTGTAATATCATGGACAATCTAAGACTAAATTTCGAAATTCACACATAATTGATGTTAAGAAATTAGTAACATTTGGATGACAAGTGTTTCCTGCTACACATAGTAGTACTAGCATTATAAATACTATGATGAGAAGTGATTGTAACAATCAAAACAGGGCCTATACATTGTCATCATTAAAAAAAAATTTACATATTTTTTTTCAATACTAAATAGAATTTAATTCAGATCTATGACTATGTCCCATTTTTCCTCATAGGAAACGTTCCCATTTGATCCCCCCTTTGTGCGAGTCATCAACCCTGTGGTACAAGGTGGCTATGTACTGGGCGGCGGTGCCATTTGTATGGAGCTTCTCACCAAATCAGGCTGGAGTAGTGCCTACAGCATTGAGTCTATCATACTTCAAATATCAGCCACTTTGGTGAAAGGAAAGGCTCGCATTCAGTTTGGGGCTGCCCGGGTAAGAAATTTAAGTTTATTACAAATTCATTTTACATTTTAACCCTTGTTTCTATTGCCTCGTACCTTTGATTTTTTCGACTTATGGTCAAATAAATTTGAGATCAGGGGAAATAACCATGGAGATAGTTAGGACTAACTCTAACCCAGTATGTGGCTGGGGTTATCCTAACTTGTGTGCCTCCTGAGATTGTTTGCTTTTGGTCAAAGACCTCTAATTGTTCAATTTATCCTAGGATCTTTCAAGAATTGCCAAAAGTTTCTCAGATGTATATTGCTATTTCATATGGAATGTGCATGAAATGGTCATAATTTAAAAAAAGTGTCGCTCATATGTATGATATACGATTGATAAAGTAATCGACCATTTGTAATGAATACAACATATGAATGTATGTTCACTTTCAAGCTTTTATTTCATCAAGAAATGGGGGGAAATGACTTAAAATTTTGTTCTTTGGCAAAGTTTATAATGTTGACTAACATAATAATGCAGACTTAATACTCCAAGCAATGCCCTGACTTTTTTTTTTTTACTTCATTTTTTTATATTTTAAGAATGTAAAATATTGTTGTATTAATATTTAGAAAATTGCTTTCATTTCTTTTCACACAGAATCAATACACATTAGACAAAGCACAACAGTCTTTCAAATCTCTTGTACAGATTCATGAGAAAAATGGTATGTATAATTTTATATCGAAACAATTTTCAAATTGAATCTTCTAGTCAAATTTGTTATAATGAGAATATGATTTTTGCTTCTTTGAGAGGACACTTCAAATGAATATACCTCATTTGTAAACATCCACCTTCAATCAGGCTTAGGGATTCCAGGCGAATCGACAGGGAAACTTCAACATTTTAAAATTGACTTTTATCAATGAAAATTGGTGTAACAAAGATAGTCAGTCATTAGAGATCTTTGAAGACGCTACTTAACTTTGATTCCACTCTTTTATACCAAGTTCTACCCTCCACGAGATGATAACATTTTTCAGATTTAGAATTATCGTTTCGGCTGATGGAAAATATACAGCGCAAGTGGTGCCATGTTTCATAATTTCATCCCCTGGTTCTATAGGTAATTGGGTCAGAACACTAGTCTTCTTAGATGGTCCTGTGTCTACACTAGGGACTTGATTTTGTTTCCAGTCATTGCATTGTATGCTGCATGCATAGGCTGGAGTCCTTGTCAGTGTTTGAGCAGGCTAGTGAGTAATCAAGGTCTGTGGGTGTTTTTGATATCCCACTCACTGTGACTGTGTGCCTTGAAAATGGATCAAGTCAACCTTGCTTTAATCATTTTTATGAACCTTAGGTATTGACTTTAACCGGACTGCACTGAAAATTAAGGTTTGTTTGACGAAATCTTTAAGATTTGATGGCCATAGTAGAAATTATCTCATATGATATACTATGTGAAAATGAATTAAATTAGCTTAAATTATTCTCTTAAGATAAATTGAGTTTCCATTGATTGTGATGACTTCAGTAACCTTAATTTTTGTATATGTCTACTTCCAGGCTGGTTTACCCCACCTAAGGAGGATGGTTGAGTCTCCATTCCTACATATTTTCTCCCTTCCCACCCCCACCCCCCAAACCCCCCTGAAAATCACTTCCATCCAAACTTCAAAATTCCTCTTTCCTCCCATCCTCATTTCACTTTCAAATTAACATTATTTTTATAAGCATCTTCCATTGTACATTCATGCCAGTTCATCATTCGTGTCAAGTATGCCATATATTATTTTGTTACGGTATCGTTTAAAAAAACATTTTCAAATGTGGATCGTTTTGTAGATAGACATGGACACTTGCATTCGCTTAAACATACCTATTATATGCGACAAGTGCTAATCAAGAGGAAGACACGTTTCATGATAAGCTGTTGCCACCATTCTAACGCCCATGTTATCCTCTTTTCCTCTTTCCAATGCTATAATATTTATTATGATTTATTGGTTTTTAAAAATCCCAACTTTTCTGGAAGATATAGCCTTTTCAAGACTTTTTATTTTTCTTCTCGGTGGCGGTAGCTCTATAAGATCTGAATGAAGTGCTTTTAAAACTGGGAATATTAATTAGAAGAGATGGATATATAAATTTGGAAACCCAAAATGGTTGTCACACCCGTTTCCCTGCTATTTCTCAAACTTGAGACATTTGGACTTGTGTTCCTGTTGGTCAGCATTTGTCGCATCATCATCTGCCGACCCAACAATAATTATGTCTGCAAGCAGGTCAGCTATTGAGTTGGGCAAAGTATGTTACAATTTACCTTTGTTGATAGTTTTGGTTCTGTGCGAAGAGAATATGACTATGCTTCTATCCAATAATGTGAACTTTAAAATTTGTCTTTTGTTTTCAAAGATGTCCTATTATATTGTGTAAATAGTTTTTGATGGGTGTAGATTTTGAAAAAAAATGTATTGAGTTTCTTCCTATTGATTTTGCAAAAGTAACAATAAATAACATAATTGCTAAAAACCAGATGTCTTAAGATCGATTGAATGAACTTGAGTAGATATTCGAAGCGGAAATACTTGATGCATTACTTTGCCGTACAGTCTAAAGCTGAAGATTAATGTTTTATTAACCATTTTCTTTTAGAGAAAGGTTTTAGATTTTTATTCTCTCACTTACCCGAAGATAAATGGAAACCGGCTAAAAGTTGGTCAGTAGACTTGCAAATGGATTGAATTAGAATACTATAAAACGAATATCAATTCTGGGTCTTTGTGTCAGAACCATATATTAGCCTTAATTAAACTTGTACATTGTATCATGGTTACTCCGAACTGGTCATGGTATTGACCATGTTTTCAAAGTAAGTGTAGTTTGAGAATAATTGTGAAGATCATTTAGTTAGAAAGAAAATTTTGGAGGAAATCCAACCACCATGTTAGTATGTTCTCTTGTCATGAGTGCAAGCAATCTCTGTCCCCATCACTAAATTAACACTTTCTCTACCACGGTTTTTTTCCTGCTATGAATGCCTGAATGCCAGGGATTTTTTAAAAGGCAGTTGCAAATAAGAGGGTTATGGTCAAAATATATCTTAAAATTGTATTGTAGATATTGTTATGAAATTTCTGCATAGTAATGCTATAGATGCTAAGAATGGAAATAATGATATACTAATTTAGTCAAGCGAGACACGTGACTAGGTTGTCCATTTTAATTATACACTGAAAAGATACACATTTTCGAGATAATGAAAACAATGCACATTTTGCAAGTGAACAAAGTACAGGAAATCATTCAAACAAGGAAGACTATATATATACACACATTAAGTAAAACAAAAAATTACTGAAAATAGTGGGTACCTATTAATAACAAATTTAAAAGGTTAAGAATTATCCATAGTGTCCAACATTCCCACGTTCAGTTGCATCCACTGGTAAAAAGATCTTCTAGTAATCCAGGCAGGAGAACCCATCACTCGCATCAACTAGATACTTTTAGACCTATCAAACCATTAAAAAAACACTCACTCTAGTGGGGATCCTCGACCTCATGTGTTTCCAAATCAAACATACTATTTTCTGCTTCCAAAACTTTTATGCCACGCCCATTTGATGTGCCACACCTCTCTTTCTTTCCTGCTACTGCTATACCTCCACCACAACTTTTGGCTGTCGTAGCAACCTGCTCGCTCAGATCGTTTTCCTCATTATCAAATCTGTCAAAAAGACTTAACTGTGAACCAGTTGATTCATAACCATGCTCTGCATCAGAATTGCGATAGATATGGTCGGGTTCCATGGCTAATTTAAAAAAAAAAGGATTGAGATTAAGTAACATTTCGCTTGTTACCGATTGTTTAAGCCAGAGTGATAGATAAGCACAATTCGTCGTCCAAATCACGTATTAGCGTAAGCGCCATTTTGCTAATTTGCACCAGAGCAGTTTAAAGTTTTTGAACATTTATACAAACTCAGTGTGGCGTTACTTAAAG
>JARDUL010151238.1:0-10570 GCA_030265205.1 Dirona pellucida
CTGGCACTGTTACATTATCCCACTATCAGTCTGTCTACTAGACCATTCAGTGCCCGCTCCCTCTTCATTTATTGTAACTTATTTATGGGATGTTAAATCTAATAAAACGCCGAAATGTTTTCATCATGTTGTACTAATTATAGGTTAGACTAGTTAGTTTGCTTCGTTAACGGATTGTTTCGAAATTCAGATGCAAACGTAAACAAAACATTGAATATAAGCGTGCACGATGGAGGAACAAGGGACAAGCAAAGACACAAACAATGAACAAAACATTAATGACAAAAGGAAGTTCAAGCGAAATCAGAACCAGAAAGGATCAGAAAGATTCAAGCCTTATTCTGGAAGTCAAAAAGAAGGTAATTGATTGCTAATATTTTACTAATAATAATAAATACAAAGTCAAAGCACATGGCCATTTTACTAATTTTTAGATTTACTTACTATTTTAATTTTACTAGATAGACTTCTAGACTCTAGAGTCTAGACTAGACTGAGTAGACTTAGACCCCTCCTGCCTAGCCTCCTACTCCTAACTCCTACGTTCCCCATCCATGTGATGCCTCTTTATTTATAATTTATAGAATTGTGAAATACTTTTGGGAGGCAATGATGTGTGTCTTAAAAAAAAGTATTTTCTTCTAGTTCTAGATACTTGTCTAGAACTAAACTTAAAAGTAAAAGACCTTTGCCTTAATTGTATATTGTTATTGTTATTAATATTATTATTATTAAAATTACTATATTAATAATTAAATAAGGCTAAGAAAAAAGGACTAAGGCCAAGGCTAAGTCCCTAGACCTACTACTACTACTACTAGTCTACTAGTACTACTTACTAAGCTTAGACTTAGAAGCCTAAACTAAACTTAAACTGAAGCCTAAGAAAGACTAAGACTTGCTAAGGCTAGGCTAAGGCAGTGCAGTGAGGACCGAGGATTAGAATTAGAAGCCATCAGCAGGTGAGAATGATGATAATGATGATGATGATGGACTAAGGACCTTAGCCTTAGTAGAAGGACCAAGACCAAGGAGTCTATTTTCTGAATTCTGTTCACATTCGCAGAGATTTTGATTTGATTTAATTCCAAAAGTAATAAATCATGTTACTATTACTAGTTAGAATTAGCACATTAGAAAGAGTAAAGAAGGCAGATTAGTATTATTAGTTTTAGTTAGGACTAGGAGAAGGACAGGACTAGGGGCAGGGGCACTCTCTCACGCTCCTCAGTCATCCAACTACTAACTCTTCTTTCTTGGCTCTAACTCTAACTCTAGACTCTAGGTGTAGTAGTGTAGCAGCACTGCAGCAGATCTCAGCTTTATCATCAAATAAAAACATTAACAATTTTAAATTTAAAAGGAAAGAGGTTCTTTTCAATTGGCTATGTTTTAGTGGGTGTAAATTGTAAATAAAATAAAATAGAAGTGTAGACGTCTAGAGTCAGAGTGTAGGCCTTTAATTTTAAGTTTTAAGGGAGATGCTATTTTCACTGTATGGTCATAATAGTCTTATAGTTTGGTAGGCTATTTTCACCGTTTGTAAGCCAAATTTCCGAAAGGATGAATAAAGTTTATTATTATTATTATTATTATTATTATATAATAGTTTGGTAGGCTATTTTCACCGTACGGTGAAAGGTTTGTAATAATAATAATAATAATAATATTATTAACGGAGTGACTATTCGCCCACATAGATTTGGGGCGAATAGTGTCAATACTATTCGCCCACATATATTTGAGTATACACTATATGAATTGTAATTATGCCACTAATAGCAACTGATTCTGTGGTGAAGTGGTTAACCCGTCTGCTTTACATGAAATGTGGGCGAATAGTGCCGCCACTGTGGAGATGGTATTCGCCCCAAATGTGGGCGAATTGTGCTGATACTATTCGCCCCAAAATGTGGGCGAATAGCGATGTCCTATTATTAATTATTAATATTAATAATAATTAACAATGATATGATCATAATAATATTAGATACCTACTAATAATAACTTTCAGCTTTTTGGAAACTATCTATTTTAATAATAAAATAAAATGACCAAAATCAGGGGAAAATACTCTCTGATGAATACAACAGAGTGTGTTAATTAAGACCCAAAAAAAAAAAAAAAAAAATTAATAAAAAAAAAGAAGGGAGGTTCTAACTCGCAATCTTCATCGTGTAAAGCAAACGTGTTAACCTTTTCACCACGGAACCAGTTGCAATGGTAGCAAAATTACAATTTATATAGTGTATTTCCCAAATCTATGTGGGCAAATACGTCACAGTTTCTTTCCCGGTTTCTGATTGGCTGATACTGATACATGTGGTGATAATATCCTCCATTACTATTATCACCGTATGGTGATAATAGCCTGGTATGATATTTTCACTGTACGGTGAAAATCTATATATAGTTATTCCGTAATTTTAATCATCACTTGGATTTTGAAGGCGTGGTGTGGTTGGTGGCTGTTATTTTTTATTAAGATCATATCATTGCACCTAATCGATGCAACTGATGTAGGTTGAAGTCTGCTTTGTTGTTGGGCATTGCGTTCCCTACTTGGTCAAGATGGTAAATATGGCTCTTCTTTGATAGTGCCTCATCATTCAATTCAACCCACAAATATGTGCAGTCTTGGAAATAGCTACACTCCAGAATCCATATGAAACACAGGCTACCACTTCCTCTGATTTGAGCCTGTGAGCCTCTTTTTGTATCTTTTGACTAACTTGTTATGTTGGAATGGAATACATTAATTATATAAAGAATATTTTGTCCTGACTATACCGCTCTCTTACCAACCAACTTTCTCCTTGGTCAGATGTTCTTATTGGCAGATTTTTTTTTGGCTTACAACACAGGTAGATGTGCGAATAAAACAACAATGTGGCTAGACACCGATACTGTTGGTTCTACTAGAAATGTGGTTAAAAAAATTTAATGTAATCAGTTTTAGCTCATAATAAATAATAATGATTTTCGTTCTTCTGTATTTAATTAGTTAGATTCAATTATATATGTAAGTTTCTAAATTTCAATGCAGTTTAAAAGAGGGGCATTTGATAATTACAATAGTTAGTCAATGAGGAACAAAATAAGATGCTCCACTTTGATATTATAATGTGGAAATTTTTGGCTCCGACTGCCATGTCTTTTAAGAAAAACATGATCTGTCAAGGATCAGGTTAGAGGCTGAGGGGGTTGGGATGCCGGACTTGAGATAGTTAGATCCTGCGTGTTAGTGAGTTCTTAAGGAAAGAGTGACGACATTAGATAACTTGGTGGTATTGAGTCAGCCTGCTTTTGTCGGCAAGGTGATATTGTTGTTGCAAACATGAATGATGCCCCCTTTTGAAATCTTTTTTCTTTTTCGTTTCTTGTAGACAGTAGACGAATACTTTGAGAGTAGTAGTTGTGGTGCGAGCCATACCACAGGGAAAATATTGTGGGAGTAAAATAAATGATAAGTCAAAACTATTTACTTCTTCGATCACTGACGCTGCCCGCTGTGGTGACGTAATATTACAACCGGGTTAAGCTGTCGGCATGAAAAGCTGAGCGATCATTAGCACCATCGACAGGCAAATAAAGTGTTTTGATGAAAAAATATCAAGCTTGGTGTTTTGAATGCAGAATGACACTTCTAGCTTCAGTGGTAGATGACGATAAAAAGAATCTGAGTCTGGTCAAAATCGAACGAGAAATAACATTTTAGGGTATGAAATGACAATGACAATTGTAATCTAATCAATATTTTGGAATTTTTGATAAAACCGTCAGTGGGTCGATTTTGGTTATATGTATGGTATCATTCGAATTGTTTTGACGCATACCTTTCATTCAGTATTTTTTTCCCCTCAAAATCGCAAGCCCAAAAATAGATTATTTTATAAACGCGCTCCTGGCTCCATATATTCATGGAGCCCTGAGTTCGGTAAACGTCTATGACGTAATCTGATGGCATGCTCGTCTACGTTACCTACTTCAACATCAATTTCATTGGTTTCAGTTCACGTCTGAGTGGCTAGAGTAACAGGCCAACCAGAAGGCTGGGGCTGGGTTTAGGTAGAAACTGAACAACTTTCACAGCTTAGGTATGGACGTGACAGCGTAAGAATGGACGCAATCAGTTAAAAACAGCAATTGTGAAATTATTACATCGATGGTAATGGTAGCAAAAAAAACTGCTTTGAAATTTACATTCTCCATATTATGTACACTGCATCGACGAAGGCAGGTCTGGATTCTGGCGATGAAGTCCCGACCTACGTACTTCAAGGTGTTAACTGGCACTTCTCAGATGTATCCAGATACGTTTTGCTTAAGTGCATCCTAGTTATCCATTAGCTTAGACTTTGATTGGCATGTCCCCATGTCCAGAAATGCATGGGGTTGAGGTCTGGACAGTGAGGAGCCCATGGAATGGTTGGTTTGTTGTTTATCGAGTCCCCTTTATACCGTAAAAAGCAGTGCAGGGGCCAGCCACATGTCAAGCCCTGAAGGGTGCACATGACAAATGGAAGTAAATCCAAATGTCAATGAGGACTTGCACCGCTCATAACCTAACATATATGGCTAGAAAGACTCTGCATCAGGAATTAAAGACGAGCAGGTGATGAGCCCACTGCGTGGAATGGTTGGTGCCAAGTACAATGACACAGGTATTGATGAAAAGTTGTTGTAGATAAATAATTGTATGATTGTTTCTTAGGCCTTCTGGGAGGAGCTCCATCCTGTATAAACCAAATTTTCTGAAGGTAAACTGTTAGTAAGCGACTCACAATGGGCAACATAATCAAGGCTTGCCTTTGTTGATGCAGTGCACATATAATATAGAGAACGTAGATTTCAAAAGTGCTTGCTAAGTGCCGGTTTATAACAAATCAGTGCCATTTTGTTATCCATTGATGTAGATAATAAATTGACAATTGCTGTTTATAAAATCGGAAAGGGTATCTTTTCATTCCATGTTTTGTGTGTTGAAATTTTAATTGCCAATTTTTTTGAGTTGTGAATAGTTGAATTCCTAACACTTTTATTGAAATACCTGGTATATTACAAAACAAAATATAGGGTATGTAAATTAGCTGCCATGATTGGCAGCACAAGACAGCGGTGTTTCGACTAAAGGCCTTTGTCAAGCAACAATTAACAAGAAACAATCAGAAATAAAACATAGGCTGGGGTTGAGGCGGGGGTGGGGACGTGAGGATGGGAGAAATATTATTAGCATTGCCCTGGGGTAAAAGCAAAAGGCGAGGTAAACAAATAGAGGAGATAAGTAGAGTCTGTCTATTGTTACATTAACAAAGAGGAAAACAATGCAACTAAATGTAACTCCATCACTACTATTGTAAATATATTGTAAGTATGTTAATGTAAGAATAAGAGGAAAGCAGTTTTGCAAATTACCACATTCTGTCAAATTATTATTATGTCTAATATATTCAAGTCTCTACTTTTGGATGATACCTTACGCTCAGTATTGAATAATTGATTATGGGAACTTTCTTTTACCTTTTTTTAAATGTTAGTTACTGACTTTTTACCTTTAAATTTCTGGGAAATGGAAAACCCAAGCAAACATTTTCACTTATTGGGCTACCCATGAGTCGAACTTGGGCCCTTAAGAAGGCCTAGCCACTGATGAACCAACAAAGAGGACTTAAAATGCCAACCATACACGTCTACCATAATAATAACTATATAATTATACATCTGATCCAGCTCATTTATTGCATTACTATGCATTATATCCTTGCATTATTATGTCGACATGATCATATTTTATTTTTTGTTAAATTTTTTTTTAAGATGGGGGGATATAATTTTTGCGGTCTTAATTGAGGTGCATTTTTCTCGGATATAATGGAAATCTTCACCTTACTAGTTCTATATTTATCTTCCTCTTATTATTTTTTTTCTCAGGCCAAGGGTTTGCAGATCTCCGCAAGAAGAAGGCAGCCAGGGAATACTTGAAATTTTTACAAAGTGAGAAGAAGAGTGACGAAGGCTCGTTCAAGGAGACAGGACGGAAGCCGCCCTTGCAGCTGTTTGATATTCTTGGCAGGTTTGTGTGAGACAAGAAAAAAATGAAGATTGAAGCAGAATTTTTTTATCCTTGTTGTTTTTGTTTTGAAAGGCTTGATATTTTATTTTTTTATAACAACAAACAATAAATATTTGAGAAAGAGTTTGAAAGAGGCCCCCCCCGAAAAAATGTTCTAGTCTATAAAATCATGTTTTGGAGAAAATCTGAAGCCAAAGTTTTGACCGATGAAACTATTTGGTACAAGGAAATTACTCTTAAAAAATGTTCTCAAGACCTTGTTCCCACTTTGCGGCGCTGCACTGCGACTGAGGCCTGGGTTATTTCTATCTACCCCCTGGAATAGACCCTCAAGTCAAATTCCCCTCTGTTATGAATGAAGAGAATTTATTTATTTTAATATTTATTTATGATTTATTCATAGCTGCCAACTGTTCTGTATAATACAGACTTGTTCCGTATTTGAGTCCATAAGTCTGTATTCATTGTTGTGATTTATAATAGTAATAATAATAATAATTCTTTCTTTCTTGATCAATTTACCTTTTGTACCTTTTGGTGTAAGGCATAATAATAATGATAATAAACTTTATCCATCCTTTCGGAAATTTGTTTTACAAACGTCGACATGCAGGAATGAATAAAAAATATTTAAAACATAGAAATACAATATACATAATATAATAATAATATGTTAGGTACAAAGTAGATATCACATATATTATGTATTAATTTTTTAAAGTACATAACATATAATACATGAATTTCCAGTAAATGTCTACGTGTATATTATATATAAACACTCCTATATAATTCAATATTTATATATAGCAATGAGTGGTATAGCCTAATGCCAGTAGGGAGGAAAGATCGCCGATGTCTCTCGGTCTTTGTGCGAATAGACAGCATCCTACCTCTCCTTTCAGACCTTTGTAGATGTCTTGACAAACGGTGCATTTTGTCATCAGTGATATTATGGACACAACATTTTTCGAACAGTTATGGAAAATTGTCGATATTGTCAGTGCATTTTGATGCTCTCCACTCTTCGTGTGATTCTCTTTATTATCACATGCATGTCTGCTGAACAAATGTTGCCTCCCCAGACTGCAATACAAAAGGCTAAAACACTTTCAATTACAGAGTGATAAAACATAGTGCATAGAGTTTGATCAATTTTAAAGTGAGTAAGTTTTGATAGGAAATACATTCGTCTGTTCAATTTTGATTTAATCGTATCGACATGATCGGACATGGTCACTCCATTTGAGACGATCGTCGACAACGACGCCTAAATACTTATAAGTTGAAACTTGCTCAACAGTCATATTCTTTATGATAATAGGCTCATATGCACATTTACTTTTCCTAAAATTTACTATCAGTTCTTTTGTTTAACATTAAGTTCTAAAAAATTTATATCACACCAAGACACAAATGCTTCTGTTTCATTTCTGTAGTCTGACTCATTACGATCTATGATAAGGCCCTGCAGGGATATGTCATCAGCAAATTTTGAAAGAGGGACTGTTCCTGGACTATTATTGCTCCTGCAGTCATTAGTTTATGTCGTGAAAAGTACGGGCGAGAGTACACATCCCTGCGGAGCCCCAGTGTTGGTAATAATGTCAGTTGAAGACGCAGAACCAATTTTAACAAAATGTTTTCTAGCTGTTCAAAATTCAAAAATCCAAGCAATAATAAATTTGTTAAAGTTGAGGTTAATCATTTTCGTTATCAACAAATGTGGTTGAATTGTATTGAACGCTGATAAAAAATCAACGAACAACACCCTACTAGAGCTATTATAGTTTTGTTTCCGCTATTTTGTTTATAAAGATGCCAAGTACTCGCAATTTCTTTGGTATCATACAACACAAGTATGAATATGATTAGTACGATCAGCTAGCTATTAGTCTAGTTATAGTGGTATACTCGGTCGAAACATCGTCAGCTGTAATTAGATTATAGAGTATCGCATTGATGTTGCTTTCCTGCCAATGAATTTCCTGGCAACGGCAGGGGTTAACATTTTCGCCTCTTTAATATTGTCGGCTGCCTCCTTGATTCATCGGCCGAGGTTTATTCTATGAATCATGAACCTGGCAGTATTTGCTCCTCGACACAAAAGAAAAGCCATGTTGTAAGTCGGGACCAACAATGCCGAGGTCTCTGCTATGCTAATAATAATAATGTACATTTATATAGCACTTATTCACGATCATCACCATGCTCTAAGCGCTTTACAGTAGCACATTTTTAAGGACATTTCGTGATCAAAACACACGGGCAGGGATGAAGGTTGGCCAATGTTCTGCGCGATGACAGAAGTGTCGTAACGGTGACTTCCATTGTTCAAGTAATGCCCCCATATTATGGAGAAGACCGTCAGTAATAGTAGCATTTGAAATTAATTGTAGCTATCCAAAGTTGAACGAATATTCCGTATCTTGGAAATTACAATTTGACTTTAGTCATGGAGATGCCGTTACTGTCATGTTGGGTTTTTTTTAACTTTTGTTTTCTCTTTTACGTGTTTCCATCCTTTTTAAACACCCGCTAACAGCAATTTCAATTAGTAATCGATGACTGTTTCTGGACTGGTTCCTAAATTCAGCGTTAGTGGTTTTGAATATTGTTAATGAAAATGAAATGCTGTAGTTGTTATAGCATTATATTAATATGAATAACACACACTTTTGAACATTTAAGTATTTAATAATGATGGACATAAAAATTGTGTTGCTGCAAACAAGTATAACTATCAGACAAAAATATATACACACCACATACACTCGTACACCATTCGCCCACAACTCACAACACAGTGGTAGCTCTCACTGTGGACAGACAAAACAAAAGGCACGTGGTGACATGTAACTCAGTCGTGATGGCAGAGTGATAAACATGCGGTCGCTACAACGCGAATGTACTGGATTTATTTTGCCTCACTCGCCGCATGCTGTCTTGTCGAAACACATTTGTTTCATGGTGAGGATAACAGGACTGACCTGAGGTGATCTTCAGCCATGATAACGTGATCTTCAGCTACATTGTATATCACCAAATTAATTTCTTCTCTTTTTTTCTTTTTCTAAATTTCTTATATTTAGATAATGTACAAAAAGTAAAAAATGAATCTTTTCTGGTGAAACAGAGAGTTTTGTTTCAGTTTCACAGCGGTCCTTGCAAGCAGTACAAGAAAAATGGTTCCGACTGATGCTACCACATCTTCATTTTGATCTGGCTAAATCTTCTCTGACAGACTATTACGTATTCAAAATGTTTGATTTTATTATTACTGTGGTTTTGCCTTTTCAAAATCGCATGTCTGCGAAATTTCAGTGCTTTTCAACATTTTGAATTGAGACCCCTGTACTAAAAATATATATCTAGCTTGTTTGTTCCCATTCCAATGATAGCATTAATTATATAAGAAAGTGATGACATAGTTCACTGGTTGTCGCGACGGGTGAGAGCGTTCCGTATTATATTTTTGAAAAGTTGGCAGCTATGTATATTTATTGTTTATTTATTTATTGGTTTTATTGTTTATCGAGTCCCCTTAATACTACAGAAATCAGTGTAGGGACCAGCAATATGTCAAGCTATGAAAGGTGTACATGTGACAAATGTAATTAAATCCAAATGACGAGGACTAACACCACTCATAACCTTACACATGGCTAGAAAGACTCTGCATCAGAAATTAAAGATGAGCAGGTGATGAGTCCACCGTGTCCAAACCTCTTTACCAGTAAATTGGACAACAATGTACCAGTACCTTTGCATGAGGTCCACACATTTTACCGTCAAACACTTTGTGGTTGCTCTTCAGTTACAGAACAACTGGGAGTTACCACCTGGGCATCCATTGGTTTCCTTTCGTTAAATCCGTCGCGTCTAATTTCTTGGACTAGGAGATGCAATGCATATTTGATTATCTCGAGAGAAAAATAAACGTGACATAGGTCCCAAATAATAACAAATTTGATCAGTTTAAATTATCATGATTGTTGTAATCTTTGCCATTATAATCGTAGCATCGTTCTTGGCTCTATTCTTTTCTCAGGCCAACAAATAAGTCTCCTAAAGTTCATTCATTTTCACGGGCACAGAAAGCAGCTGATGAAAGACGGAACCGAAAAGAGGAAGAGAGAGAAGTATGTACATCCGTTGTTAATATTATTTCAAACACTATTTGCACTATCTTCTGGACAGGACCCTGGTGTATTGCAGATTACTTCCCCAGCTTTAAGCTAGTATCAATTCCTACACCTGGATAGGCATTTGGAGTAAATTGTTTTGTCCAAGAAAAAAACCAAACCGAGGTGGCTGGGATAGTATTCTTAAATAAATAGAAGTACATAAAAAAAAAAAAAAAGTAAAGTCCTTTCGAGCCATGAGGCCCATAGAGCCGGTGTTTATCCCGGTTTCCGTAGCGTGAAGCAGACTGAGTGACAATACGTCACCCTTCTGGATAGGACGCCGGTCTATCGCAGATTACTTCCCCAGCTG
>JARDUL010151349.1:0-10570 GCA_030265205.1 Dirona pellucida
GGGGGGGGGGCTGTGGGGCTGTACCATGAAGATAATTTTTTCACTGATATTTTCACCACCCAAATGTATTATCTTTTTGCAGGTCAGTTAAAGAAAGACAAAAGTGGTGAATCCAGTTGCAGTAATTGCTGTGTGGTCCTCTAGACTTGTATAGTCTACAGGCATCTTTTGAAAGAGAATAAAGGAAACATTCTGTATCAAGCATATCTTTGTACTGGAACAATGAATTCACCTTGGACTCAGCAGAGCTGTTATTTCTACTCATGTTCAAACAGGAAAAACAAAAATATTTCGCTGTTGTCTGACAATAATTTATGAAGTGTAGCCGTGTACTTTTGCACTCTTTGTACACTGCCCTCCGTTGTTGTTATATTAGTGTATGGCGTTCAGTGAGCGTAAGTGGAAGAAATCAATAATTTTTGAAACATCAGTGTCAGTTACAGCTTAAAATTTTAGACAAATTTTCACGACCTCCTGTTTCAGTTCTATTCTTAAAATTCCATATTTGATTTTATATACCTTCTTTGAAAAAAAATCAACAACTGTTTTTCTAATGAGTTAAGAAATATTATTACCCTTTCTTTTCCAAGTTGCGGACCATTTGCCCTGTTTTTCTTGATTTAAAAAAAAATAGCTTTACGGCTATGGGTACTAGTCCTATTTTTTCTCAAATGAAAGGTTGTATGGTATACAGGCATTCCTTTGAAACCGGCAAAGACTTGACCTCTATGGGGTGAAATTCAAGAGAACAAGATACACAATGAATACTTTTTGTGATATTTAAAAATCAGCGAGAGATGTTGCATGTATGTGAAAGTAACTTTTTAATTTGTCTGTCATGATTCAGATTCACATAATAATCACTTTGCGCCTTTTTATATTAGATGTTAGTGGGACATGGTTTTGTTCATGGTGCATGGAAGTATGCGAGGTGAACACAAGTATTTTTGGATGGTTTGAAAAATCATAATGGAAACCATTTTTACAATAAATGGAAAGCAAGGGTTATGCATGCGTCACTGACTTGGGCTGGTCATTGAACAATCAAGTCAGATAAGGTTTGATAAAATCATTTCTGATGAAATGTTTTTAGGTCTATCCCATCCCATCAAAGGGGCTTAATTTTGTATTTTGAAAAATGTTTTAACTCTGATAAGAATATGGGCATAGGACTACCTAATAATATTTCAATGTTTCTTCTTGCTAAACAAGATCTCTAAGGATCAAACAGCGTGATTATTACATCGCAATAGGGTTGGTGGTATACTGTACTAAAGCACTTGATTGACTGATAGTTGGTAAGTTGTAGTGTAAGAGACGATGATTGTCAGCAATGCCAAGCTAATCTCATTAGGGAAAGGGTCAATGGTATTTTTTTAAAACATCAAGATTTTCATGCACTCGACTAGAACGTTTATATCTAGGCTAAGGTAAGGGTTTGCAAAATGCTCATGAATTGCAAAATCATAAAAGGTGACGACCAATAACCTTTTCTTTTTGATACAGCGTTGGGCTGCACCTTCTTCCCACTCAAGTTCAGTAATGAGTTACGAATTAGCATTGACTATGGTGCGGCCTGACTAGGAACTCTTTACTTGCGAGTGTCATAAAATCAAGGAACGTTTAGGGTGAAATTAGTGTGATTTTATTTACTAAATTTGAATAGTGCTGTTATTGAAGCTAGATTATGTAGTTTTTTAAGTTTAAACCATAGAGGATTCAGCCTAGTGAATAGAATAAATAGTAAAACGTTGGGACCAAACCACTTTCTTCGGACTAACGCTTTTATTCAATTGTGGGTTTTCGGGTTGAACATTTTCGACTGTATATTTGCTTTGGTAATTTTTTCCCCACCCCAGTTTTATTTTTATTGCATTAAGTCACACAAATTTTATATTGATTTGTTTTAGGTGGATGATGTACTACCTTTGATTCATTGTGGCTTTTGTATGGTATTGTGACAGTGAATTCTCCATTGGGGCTATGGCTATGATAATATTAAAGATCCCATTTTTTAAGGCTGTAATTTTTCTATCTAGTCTCAAGCTTCATTTTAATATTTTATGTTTGTTTTCTTTTTTCTTTCTTTTTTTTTTTCCACTTAATTTGAGAATGCAAATGAATATATATATAAATGTAATGAATGGAGTGCACGCAATTTTTGTGATATTAACTTACATTTTTATAACGATTAACTCACTGGTTGCGAATTCGTTAAGACTGCAATTGAAAGTTGAATGCCAACTTTTTTAACGTGCTCTTGAAAATGTTCTGCTTATGTCAATAATTGGATGGAGTGATGACCCCCAAAAACAACAACCGTAAAGCTCTTTCCTCACTCTTTGTATAAGAGCTGAGAGCAATATGTTATTTGAATTTTTTTTTCTTTCTCTTTAGTTTGACATAGCAACAAATTTCATTCAAGAAAAGATTTTAGAAAACGAACTTGAGCCAATTCTTAGTCACTAAGTCTCCATGGGAACAGCAAACAACCTTCAAGGGCAAAAAAGCAAGAATCAAATAATGGAAAGAAATAGTTTTTTTATATCAGTTACGCCTCAGCCCACTAAGATGTTTTTGTACTGACTGACACGTTAGTCTCGACAAAAGTCATTTGATAACTTTTGTAGTTTTTAATGCTTTTAATTTGTAACACAAGATTCTCAGTTCCCACTCATGGTCCTTGTTTTATTGCTGATTTTAGACTAAGAGAAAAATCACTTGGCTCGAAGTGTGCATAAAACTGCATGGTGTGGCTCCAAACTAATGGCATTTAACACTAGGTAATAAATGAAATGAATAGAAATATTAATCCAATGCTGTGGGTCAGTAGGTAGGGAAGTGAGTGACAAGAAATGGCTGTGAGCAGGCTTTGCAGCCGGATGTAGTAAGGTATGTTGGCTATGCCAGCCGAATGAGTTATCGCATTGTGCTGTTCTATAAATGAATCGTTCGGGTATTGTCGTACAGGCACCTCACACTACCAGCTAAATTCTTATATATATGCATGAACAATTGTAAAAAGATGAACTTTTTAAAAATGTATTATGATGGTATGACTGAATTGATAACTGAATTTTACTTAATGTGATGTATAACTAGTTCTGTTTTTGTGTACAAAAAAGTTTGAAGATTTAATTATTTCACAATATTATCATAGTATAGCATCTGCTCTCAATTCTCTTGGGCCTGACTTTTCTTTCATATTTTAAAATTCTTGTTGAAAGAGCTTCTTCCAGTTTAATGTATGGCACAATAATTTCTTGATCATGCAGTTGTTAGCATTTCAAAGATTGTAAAAGACGGGTGAAACATTGCCAATTATTTTAAAACTAACCTCTTTGGTCCTCAAACTGAATTTGATCAGGATAGGACTATTTAACGATGTAGTGTGTATATGTGCATTGTATGAACAGTGAAAGAAGTGATAGGTAGTCACAGAAAACTTGCACTGTCCAGGAATATTACTGCCAGCTTAATTTTTAAACAAGTTTTCGGATCAGCTTTGATAAATGAATAGACAATGCATAGGCATTTTGACAACAAAATTATACTCTTCTTCTTTCTTTTTTTTTTTTTGCAACGTTGCCAAATTTTGCAATGTTTGGTTCTGTCAGCTATTTTATTATTATTAGATTATTAAGAGTACATATGTGGAAAAGTAATTGTGAAAATGCCATTCTGGAATGAATTTTACCTTTTAACATTATCTTAGACTTAGAGACATTTTTATGTCATTGTGGATGCATCTTCACTCAATAAAATGACTCCTTTCTTTGAAAAAAAAAAGAAAAGAAAAAAGTTAGGATATGATTGATTTGTCAATCTAATTGAAAAACGAAAAATATAATATTCGTGGCCACACGTTTTAGTCTCTTAAACCATTTTTATCTGGACTGATATTTGTTTTGGCGGCCAAGTCCATTTCAATATTGAATTTTGTTCTTCCGTGACAACCCTGCTACTGTGTGTCAAACACTTGCATAGGGTAACCAAGCAACTGACATTATATCTGTCCTTATTCCATCGCAATGGAGAATTTTTTATTATCAGTATGTCACTCTCTACAGTTGCATGATCCTACTTGAGATTTTCCCCCAAAACAAATGGCAACTGCTATAAGAAGTGTGCTCACAATTGCGGAAAAAAAAATAAAAATCACATTATTTGTCTATGGAGAGGGTGGCAACAGTGTAATTTTATTTCTATCTTCTCTCTCTCCAACACAAATAATCTTTGTTAAGGAGATGTTGATTGTTCTTCCCCACCAACAATATTGGCATGTACTTAAAATTCAGATATTTACTAGACCCGGTATTTTGTTTTAACTATTTCCTCAAAATTTTGGGAAAGTGAAGTGAAAAATGTTTACCCTGCCAACCCATGATGAGCAAAAAAGAAGTAAATAAATGTTAAAAGTCCCTCAAATGCTCAAAAGCAAAAGAAAAGGAAAATGGTCGAGTAGTCGAGGAAACATAGATAAACACACAGCAGGGTTATGTTTATATTACTATCACCACTATGACTTCTACTACTACCACTGAGACAATGACCGATACTATTGCTACCACGACTACTTATTTACTTGAATTATGAAGACAACTACTACTCTTACTGTTACACACAATACCCAATGCTTATTTGGAAGTGGTGACCTAATGATAAAAACAAATGTCATGTAGATAGCCAGAGGACGTGTTACTGTTACTATCTTTTGTACAGGATGTGATAGATCCAGGGTGTCTGTCTAATTAACATTCAACAAACTCTAACGGCAAAGTGCCCTTGTCGATAAAATAAAGGCAATTTTATAAATTTTCAAGTAATAGATAAATACATCAAGATTTTTGCCCGATATTACTAATATATCTGCATTATTTTTTTATTATTCCCCTTTGATCAAAATCTGATCACTGGTCATTTGTGTAGCACTTTGAAAAAACTGATAATTTAGAAAGTCATTGTGGTAGTCTGTATGCGAAAAAATGATAAGCTGCAAGTGTTAGTTATTTTTTGTTTAATATTAGACAGGAGCGTTGTTTATATATCTGATTTGTTTGTAAGTGGTATTGTAGTCCTAGTATGTCACTTATGTGATGAGTTGAAATTTATTGTAGCCATGTACTGTGGGTTCTGGTTAAGGTCAGCGTTGCGTGGGAGCATAAAAAGGCAATGGCTTAAACGGAATACAAAGAATAAAATGTCATGTAAGAAAAGGGAGGAGTGGAAAAAAAATCAACCCCAAAAACCCATTGAGAATTGAGACAAATTGTGATAAGAAATGTCAGCTTAAGTGGTACCCACTACAATCATGCCTAGTCTCAATATAATTTAATATTAATAGTAAAGAATTTGATGACTATTTTAGTGATCTCTTCTCCTGTCATTTAATTGGTAAAGTTCACTTTGACCATAATGATGGTAATATCAACGAATGGTTGTGATGGTACAAATGAGTCATTTGGAATTAAATGAGCAGTCAATAAATGTAAAACACATACTACTTTGTTTTTGAAATTATGATTTTTACACAATGATCTATTATTATGATACACCTACAGTTATTGTTTGATTATTATTTTTTGTGTTGTGCAGGTTCATCATTTCTTTAAATTGTTTTTTGTTGTTGTCTGAAGCTTGTATTAATATATTTTTTTTCTCTTTCTTTTCATGTGTTATTTCACGTTTGCCTATTTTAAGACTCATATTCATTCTAAATAATTTGTTTCCTAGATGTTGGCATTTATTACTTTTATTATATAGATATTATTAAATTTGTCATCCTGCCGTTTTGGTGTATATATCTAAGTACGTACTCCCTTCAATGGAAAAAAAAAAGTGATGTGGGAAGATGACTATTGAAATGTAAAAGTTATTTCCACAATCCTGAAGATCAAAGTTAGGTTATTTATATATATAGAAACAGTTTGCTCTTATCTTTGAATCTTTCAACATTTCATTGGATTACATTTTCAATCTGTGGTTCTTGCTTTTTGGAAATAATTGTTTTTTTTCTCCCTTATTGATTTGAAAGTTCAATTTATACTATTTCATATTTCAAACTCTACCACTACTAATAATCATTCTGTGATTTTAAAATTGTTTAGAAGGAGATTAGCCTTCACTCTGGTTTAAATACTTTTTAGAAAGATTTATATTTCCTTCTCTTTCAAATGTCTGTGACAGGATTGAATATAAATGATTATATCAATGTAGTATTATAGTTATAGCCCCGTCTTATTCTCAGTGAAAGAAGTGAAGATATTTAATAATAGTGATAATAATTTTGACATCAATTATCCCACCCAATATTCCTTTAAAGTCTCATGTTTTGAGAAATACAAAAAGATGTTATGATCTTTTCAAGCTGGTGTTTTGACAAAGAGATGCCAATTTTTTGTTTATTTAATTCAAAGTTGCTGTGCAACATGAAAACTTAGGTACCTCCTGTAGTCTTGGCAAGGGTGTGACGAAGTGTGTTATACTATTCATATGGAACAAACCATTGTGGCTGGCCAGTCAGCCTAGAGGGAGTATTGATCCCATGATTCATGCGGCAATCCTTTTCGTCTCGTATAGATACAGACTCAAGGGTATGAGGAGAGATGGATTGGGGACAGTGGTGATAGGGCTTGCCTTTTAAAAAATAAATCTTATTTGGTGCACCTTTACTTATGATTTTCAATTCTGATGATATAATATTTGTACATAGATATAGACAAATGATGTATGTATAGATATACCTGCTATTGTACACATGTACACACACTGGAACGATCAGTCCTGACTGATAATACACTTTTATCATTGCTTTCTTTCCTTTGACAAATCATCATTAATATTATTTTTAGTTGTTATTATTATTATTATTATTATTATTATTATTATTATTATTATTATTATTACTACTACTAGATATTATTATTAGTATTACTAGATATTATTATTATTTTTTATTTAATTTAATTTATATATCTATATATTTTTTTAATGTTTTTTTTTTCATATTAATATTCTTTGTTGATATATATATGTACATTTTTTGTTTGTTTTCCAATTGAAACTGTTCATAATATTGATAATATTATTGTGTCATCATCATTAACATTGTCATTATCATCATCATCACCATCATTGTCACAAAGATTATCATCCTCATCTTCATCCTCATCCATGATTGTGTCATTCTCAAGGCACAAGAACTGGTGTCTATAATAATGTACATTTGGATTGTCCTTGCCATGATCAATGTTCTATACTTCTTGACCACGTCTACTGTTTCGACAAATACAATGCAAAGAATCTATTCTTGTCAGATGTCAAGTTTTTCTTGTCTGAAATTTCCACCACCCTTCCCCCTCACCTGTACCCTTTTTGACAGGGGATCTTTTATAATGTAATATGATAGTGTGATGGCATAGGAAGTGCTTTGTCATGGCGCCTTGGCAGAATGGTATGATAGGCTGCCAGCCTCGAGATTGTGAGATCCCGGGTTCGAATCCTGTTTGATATTCATGTTGCGTCCTTGGGGAAGACTTGACATATTATATTTTTTCCCTCACTCAACTCGGTTGTGAATGTGTAGCTACAGGCAGATAAAGATATTGTCAACATGTTAGTGTTAGGTTAGTATGATGCAGCCGAACAGGCCAGTCTACTGTATGCTACCCAGGGTTTTGTTTGTTTGTTATCTGTTCCTGTTAGATTAGTGATTACACAGCGTAGGGACTAGCTCTGTGTCTGGCTGAGGATAGTGTACAAGGCAGAAGTCGTGGATGCGCAGATCTAGGTAAAAGGTACCCAGGTTTAGTGCAAGTCTGGGCCCCATTAGTACAGATACAGAGCTGGAAAATCTATGGATCAAGATTTTTAAGGCAAGCAGGGGGTTAGCCCACAGTGCACCCAGCGAGTTGAGAAGGATATTCAATGACACTGCCTGCTGGGGGATAAACCATTTAAAGTCTGTGCACTTATACTTATTCGGGGATACAGACTGTATAAGTATAAACCCATCTTGATCTTTTGTTGGCTTACACATTCCTCCTGGGGCTACATGATATTGGGGTAATGTAACAGTGCCAGCTAGAGACAAGAACAGAAAATTGAAAAGAAGATTTTCGTCGACCGGGGGAATCGAACCCATGCCTGCCACGGCAACTCAGCCTCGCCGTGAACAGGAAACAAGCCCACTTCCGTCACTTTATCGGTTGCGACGCCTTGGTACGGCTCACTGAACTGGTACTCGCCCTTAACCGTTTTGAATTTGATGGTGAGTTCTTCCATCAGATTTGCGGCGTCGCCATGGGCACTAAAATGAGACCTTCGTACGCCAATCTCGTTATGGGCCACCTAGAGAATAGTATAGGTTCCAGGCTAGTTTCCACGATCCCCACCCTAAGTTCTCCAGGCGTTACATTGATGACTGCATAGGGGTTACTTCCATGTGCCGTTCGGATCTGGATGAGTTTATTGCGTCCATGAACTCCTTCCACCCAACGATCCATTTTACCCAAACCATATCCACCTCTATGTCGTCTTCCTCGACATTATCATTAAGGCATCTCTGACCGATACGGGCATCACCACCACGGTGAACTTCAAACCAACAGATAGCCATATTATCTCCTTTGTCAATCTTCGCACCCCGCCAAGCGCAAAGATTTAATTCCATTTCCCCAAGATTCGTTTGCGCTGACTCTGCTGTGACGACGGTGATTTTATCATCCAGCGAGATCACTTGCTTACTTGCTGGACTTTTTCCGAGCACGCCAGTACCCCGAACACGTACTCTAAATGCCAATTTCCATGCCCATATTTTCTAGGACCGTTTTGAAACAATTCTGAAACATGGTCGTAAGTCGTCCGTGGTTTCTATTTCCATGTCCTTATTTTAGCAACGTAACCCATCCTTTCAGTGTTCATCAAAACAATGCAGGTACCGTGAGAGCGAAATGGTTTCCACAAAGCAGTTATTGTTAATTCATTCTCTCAATGAAAACATTTCCTCCAGATGTTATTTTGAAAATCGACAACCTTTATAATATGTTGATAAAGAGTAGCATCATAAAGGGCAGGGTTGGTCCTGGCTAGCTGTATTAACTTCTCGTATACCCCATTTTTAAATTTCTTTGTTGACATTACAACTGATTAGATGTTTATCAAGTCCCCTTCATACCGCAATAAGCAGTGTAGGGGACAACAATATGCCATGCTCTGAAGGGTGCACAGGACAAATGAAAGTAAATCCAAATGTCAATGAGGACTTCACCACTTATCACCTAACACAAGGCTAGAAAGACTGCATCAGGAATTAAAGACGAGCAGGTGATGAACCCACTGCGTCCAAATACCTTTACCAGTAAATTGGACAACATTGATACACCATGAGGTTCATACATTTTAATAGTAAACACTTTGCTGTTACCCTAGTGGTTACAACTGATTAGATTATATAAATAATTTTTCTGTGATCAGACACAAGATTGACGAAATTCCCCGAAGGATGCATTCGGTTCCAAAACAAGGGTGACAAACCGACAAATATCGCTACCCCATCCGATTTTTGAAAACTACGGTCGTAAAACGGTTTTAAAACTGATGACTTTTACGGACACGGAAAGGGTTGTAAAGAAAACCTAGGGGAGCAATTTTTGAAACCAAAATACGGGTGAAATACGTCGCAAAACGAAAGGCAAAAATACGGTCATAAAAAGAGACCTTTAAAGGCCGTATCGAAAATGGTCTGAGTTACACGGGAATCAATTAGAACCCCACGTAACAAGAACCGACCCAAATTTCGTTCAGATCGCCCCATCTTGGTTCTGACTAGCCACCCCGACACCAATAAAGTAAACCGTATTTTACTCAAAAAATTTGCCATCCTGCAGGGTGACGATGAGTCCAGAGCAGTATTTTCCACACCCTCGTTGATTGCATACCATCGTGATCGCAATCTTAGAGACCTTTTGGTTCGCAGCCAGATGACAACGGAGACCGACCCTGACATGGTCATCGCATTCCCGTGCAATCGTCCCAGGTGCTTGACGTGTCCCTACTTGAATGACCACCGTACCATTTCTTTCCATGATAAGGAATGGACCATCCAACATCCCTTTACATGCACGTACCGGAATTTGATATACGCCGTCCGGTGTTAGAGATGCCATAATATGGTTTACATTGGCGGAACTGGTAAAAGACTGGGAGACCATTTCACCCAGCTCTTACGCACGATACTCAATGACGAGGACAAGCCCAGACCATCGGCCATCGGGGCTTGGAGGACGTCGAGTTGCCCGTCCTCTAATTTTGTTATACCACCAATAACTATAACAGCCGACGTATCTTATGAAGCTCACTTTATCTCCACTCTGGGTACACTTTACTCTAGAGGTCTCAATACCCGCCTGGACATCTGACTCCGTATCAACCACCCCACCCTTTACCTCTCTCTCCATCCGTATCCACCACCATCTATTTATTTATTCGTTCTATCTTCCGATCACGCTATCTCTCTCTCTCTCTCTCTCTCTCTCTCTCTCTCTCTCTCTCTCTCTCTCTCTCTCTCTCT
>JARDUL010151460.1:0-10570 GCA_030265205.1 Dirona pellucida
CCCCCACCTTCTTCAAAACATGCATCACAGTATAAATGATAGTTTTGAGAAATAAATCACCACAGAATTCACTTTGACAATTTAAGAGTAAATTGATCATATGAGATATAATACTAAAATCCCTTATTTTACCATCCATTTCTACCACCCTTTTTTTCTTTACCATTGTTCCTCTGCAGTTTGAGAGGCTGGGCATGCATCATTTGCAACTCAAGCAGCAATTTGTCCATGCTGGATTTCTTGTTCTGCAATTCTTGAAGTTTATTTTGAAGCTGTTGCCTCCCAAGGTCTGGTGATTGAGGATCAGTCTCCATGTTGTTGGGTGATTCTTTCGCCTTCGTAAAAAAATAATATCATGGGCCTTAATATTAAATGTATACAAATAAAACCATATATCATCAATATTTTTGCTACACAATTAGCAGTGTTACTCTTTCAGCTTACCAAAGGTAAATATTTGAAAGGCCATGTGTCAAGAACAAATAGATGACCCAAACAAATACATTTTTGAGGTTTTCGACAAGTGACAAGCATCCAAATGTGCAATTTTATTTTTTTTTATTTGTAAAGAAAGTTTAATTGGAGACTGTTGTACCACCTCAGGGCTAACAATATAAATATATAAATTAAACCATTCATCTAAAAATCTCACATTACCATGTTTCTAAACCATAGAAATGAAAAAGAAAATTAAAAAAACTGAAAGAAAAAACAACATTGGGAAACTCTCAGTGACATTCATAAAAAATTGTGCATCCTGATATGTATCAACTGGGTGCAAGGACTAAAACTATTTTATTTTTTTTAATTTTGTTTTCGTTTGATTTATCTCACCCAATAATTGAATGAATGACACGCACCTGTGAAAATTCATTGCGCAAAAAGTGGAGCTGTCTCCTCAACTCCATCAGTTCTGTGGGCAGTGCATTCCCTTCTCTTACATTTGAATTATCCTCATCATCAGATTCAGGGTAGCCCACAATGTTAGACTTCAGTACACCATCTTCTGATGTTCCTCTATCCTCTGGAGTCAATGCATCCCCACCCCCCTCTCTTTGACCCTGTGCGACGTCCATAGGGAGCTGAGGTATTCTGGTCTGCTGCAGTAATTCTCTTTCAGAGGCAACAGCGGCTAAGGCAGCACGAGCTGTAGAAAAATAATCAAAATCGATTAAAATCCAAAGTCAGACCTGCCATACTCTTGAAAACATTTATTTTTTTTAATCCTGATAAACAAAAATTTGTTATCTCCATAACAACAGTGATTACGTAAAAACAAATGAAAGAAGAAAGACAAAATCCACTTTCACATTGGTACTTTAAAAATATCAAATATTTTTTAGAATTCAGTCTTCGTGTTAAAAAAAATAACTCAGAGTAATCGAATGGGTAAAAATGCAAAAAATAAAAAATTTTAAAACAAAATTGGAATGAAAGACGATGTGAAAAAAAATCTGTATCCAGTGAACACTATTTGAAAGGTATGAAATCCAGAAAAAATAGAGATGAAAGATAGAATTGAATACTGATTTCGTTCTCGAGGTAGCCCTATGATAGCTGTACTGGTAAGAATATCTGGTAAGTTTCTTAACAAGCATGTCAAACCTTCTGGAGGAAAAAACAGTATCAAAGCCTTTACATTTCAATCAGTTGCTGGAATTTTTTCTTATAAAAAAAAATAAAAAAATACCTTTGTTATCTCTTGCTTGAGCTTCCATCAATCGCTTTTCAGCATCTCTGCGTTTCACATTTAGTTCCTCCTGTCTATTCATTAATGCTTGCAACTGTGAAATAACATAACAAATTATATTGTAAAACTGTGGATCATTGTTATGGGACTGTTTATCATATTCATTTTAATGACAATTGCCAACATACATAATACTACTAATTTGTAATTCAGAAGAAGTAACATGGTTACAATTAAAGCAATGCTATTTTGACTCTGCTTAAGCGCATTCAATGTCAAACCAAGAATATCATTTTAAGTTTTGTGTTTTTCACTGCAAAACAATACATGGAATAGCCTTTGACCACCAACAACGTCTAAACACAGGAGAAGGAAGCTCTCTTTATCAGAATATTTTGACAAGCAGGGACCAAATGTGTGCATTTGGCATTCACATCTAAAATTTCACAACTAGGGTGTAAGTGACAAGACAGCAGCCTTGTATGAATCAGATAGTCCATGCTAGTTTTGCTCAGTGTTCATTCATGTCAACTTTTAGAATAAATGAATACAATCTGTATAAAATCTAATGAATTGTCTCTTTTTAACCCCAAAAATATATATTTCAATAATAATATATTCTTTAAAAACTACCTACCTGCTGCTGCTTTTCATTCAAGATCCGAACGAGTTCCTCGTGATCCAGTTTTGCACCCCCTCCATCAATGGCAACACTACACTGGGCTCCTTCCTCTGTCTGATGAGAAAAGGCATTGGAAGTCATTAGGGCAACTTTCACAATTACTTTTTTTAACACTAAATGATTAATCATGAAATATCCTCAATATAATGAATTATGCTCAATGATTATAAACTGACTGGAACAAAATCTACCAAAGTGTTTGTAACAACCTCAATATAACTTGTTAAGTATTACAGTGCAATGGATCATGCCTGGTAATACTAGGCACACATGCAAAGAGAGGCGGAGAGAAAAAGAGAGAGAGACAGAGAGAGATAGAGAGAGAGATAGATAGATAGATATAGATAGATGAACAAGATATAGCCTACCTCCTGAACGGGAAATCCTCCTCCATCCATCTGATCTAATGTGTTGTTACTGGAGGCATTAGCTCCACTTGCCCCAAGAAGAGGTCCCGTTGCCCCTGCATTTTCATCCTCTTCCTCCTCGAAGCCCAGTCCAAGCTTGTCTTCAATGCGAGGACGACTTGAGTTGTCTTGCGACCCATCCTGAAAAAACCCAAAAACGAAGAATATATATTTAACAGCATTTTATTTTTTGCCCTTCATATAAAACGAGTTCTGCAAAATTAAAGAAAAAAGAAAAAGAAACAACAAACTCAAACAAAACGACAAAATCATAATTAATAATAAGTTCTACAAATTAGGAATTAAAAAAATAAACTAAAACAAAAACAACTTTCGCTGTCACTTCATCAAATTCAAACACATACTTATTCTACTTACACTCGTTTCAGAGTTTTGAGTTTGGACTTCAAGGTCGACTGAGGAGTCATCCATTTCCTCCTTTACCTCAGGTTTGTCCATCATACCATTATCTCCCTCCCGTCTGACATTGTCATCTTGTCTCTCAATCTGCTGTTGTAAACAGAGTCCACAAAGGTAGACCAATACAATATACACACATTTACACTTGACTACATTTCAATCAAATTTTTGTTGTTGTTGACAATGTTAAACAAGTGCCTCTATACTCCTTCAAATTGATCTTAAGGCATTTTGTACAATTACAGTAACAAATTGGGCTAGATAGAACTTGACTTGTGTTACAAATTTGATGTAACAGTCAAACATACCAACATTTAAATGTTGAGTTGTTGAGTAAACAAGTTGATGACACCAGTACTACATAAAAAGTTGTCTATTATCTATCACCTTACAAAGAAATGTAACTGGGATGCATGTATAGTGAAAAATGACAAAAACAAAGAAATTTGTTTATAACTGAATTAACTGGATGGGACACTATCAAAAGATCAATTCTAACGAAGGCATCTACAATAGCAAATTTATGTACAACTATAAGTGGTCCATACCACCACAAAATCATTGTCGACTTTGATTGATTGAAAAATCAAAACATAAATATTATAAGGAAAATATTGTTTATCTTCAATGCAAAACAGTTTTCAAGACACTCAATATAATACATACCAATGTGTTTTGTAATAACCCTTTGTATCCTTGTTCTTGATCTTGCAGGTTGCGGATAAGCCTACGCACTTTTTCTACATCCTCTGGCTTTTTCTAAACAAATGATAAAATGGTATATTGACTTTAATCTGTCTTAGGAACAGAACTTCTTAATAAGAATCTCAGAAAGAAAAACTCAATGGTATTGTATGCGCAAAATGTTTTGGAGAGAATTATCAAAAACGATAGAAAAATATGGATAATCACATTTCCTTACCATGCTGGGAATGTATATCTCAAAATGATACCTTCCGCCAACACAAAATCTAACTAGGAAAAAAATAAAATAGTAGTAATGATGACCTCCCTAAGTTATGTAGACTTGAGTGAAAATATGGAGAATGTAAATTGTGTCAATCATTGAAGCTAATTTACATACTCTATATTTTGATTATCTTCACAAAAGAAAATCTAATTTGAAAGTATTGAATGAAATTTTTTGAATCATGACCATAACTATGTGTCCGTAATCTCAGTGTCTTACCCTTTCTCCCATTTTCTCCATACTATCTAACATAGACCTGGCTTGCTTCATAAAGTCTCTGATCTGAACCAATCGGGCCACAATCTCTTTACTGTCAGGCTGAGAAATACAGAACACATTACAAAATTTAACAGGGTTCTTTAACATGAAAAGCAGTTGTCAATGGATTCTAATAAACTATGTCTCCAAAATAGAAAAACATGATCACATGCTTTAAAAGCCTGCAAAGATCAGGAAACATTTATATATCAAGTTTAGTAAAACAAGTTGAACAACCCGCAACTTCCACCGCATCATAGATTCACTGAGTAATTTTGGAGAGTATTGATAAAGTAACAGTAATACAATCTTTACCATAGAGTCCCTGCTGCTGGTATCCACATTATTGTTTTGATTGATGGCATCAGAGTTTGAGCCAGACCTATTCATGGACGGGTTGTGAAGTCTAGATCGGATTTGATGAATCCATCTCTCATTGTTTCTCTCATGGTCTGCATTATCTTGCTGAAGAGTTGAGAAAAGTTAAAAAATAATAGAGTCTGTAAGCACAACTCCTAGAATTATACAATCAGTCCCTTTCACTTCAGTGGTTCCTTTTCAGTAAAACATAATGTGAAGATGAATATATACATTTGTGCAAATTACAAAAGTAAGGGGAAAAAACCCCAAGAAATTCTTCAACTAATAACTTATAAATATGACAGCATTTTCATGAAATGAAAAAAAAACCCCAACAAAACTTAATAAACCAAGAGTTTATGGAGCAAACTTTAATCTTTTGTTATGAACTACAACATCATCAAAATCAAAAGGAAAGTAAAATTTCAAATTTCATAGCATCTTTAAAATTGTATGCAAAGCAAAAAAGCTTAAAATAATGTTCGATATTTTCTTCTCCCTAATACAGCTCACTAAGCTGAAAGCTTTCAAAAAGAATTTACTTTAAAATATAGTATCCGTTTAAGAATAATTCATAAAGACATAGTTACATAGTCGAAGTCGCCGAACATCATCTGCTGCTTTAAGTTTTCAAAAGAGATCTTTTGTGACGCTGGTGTGCTTGGGTTGATTTTGGTCCTTGAGAATGAAGTCTGAGATTGGTGCCTTGTTTCTCCAGCCCTCGGTGGGGAATCCATGGATAGTGATTGTTCCCTCTCCCGTTCTGGATTTCCTTTAGATTTTTTACGACGTTTTGAATCTCCCATGTTCATCGGATGTAAATCTGCCAAGTCCTGGTGAAAAGACAATTCATCATGATGCATCCATCAGTGTGTGGTAATTGATGATCAAATATCAAAAAGGCCATAAATTTGGAACTATCTAAATCATTTCAATGGATGAGTAACAACATTCATTTCATTTATCAAATTATCTAAACTGGCTTCTTAACAATTTCCATAATTCAGCTCAACATATTTTCACAAACCACACAATTTTAATCACCAGGGAATCCACTTACCCAGTTGTTGATTCTGATGTCACTTGGAAGGCTATTCAAACTCTGAGCATCATCTCTGTCTGAGCTGACAGATCTCTGCCAATTACTACGTCTTACAGAATCAGATTTTGATTGCTTGTTTGGGTGATAACCACCGGAAGCCATCTGGTAAATAGACATTTAAAAAACATATTAATATTTAATTACACACTTTGTCATTACTATTACTATTGATCAATCATTTTTAGTCTCTAAACAAAAACAAAAGCATGGTTACTCTTTTTTCATATATATACATTCCCAAAGCTATTACTGTTTCACTTTATCTATCTTACAAATCATTTTTAATGTGTGAAAACATCAATAATATTAATATAACAAGTTGATTAAAAAATGTGTAAAGGCATTTCAATGCTCATGGTTGAACATACCCATCAACCTAAATAATGGCATTGAACAAAAATAACTCCCACACTGAATCTTGGGTTTGCACTGAAAGAAACACACAGCCCAGGCTACTCCATCAATTATGCAAAAAATCTATATCAGGTAGTGAGACTTCCGTGCCATACTAATTAATACTGGAGCATCCACCCTGTGGCAAGTTCTAGGTCCCTTGGCCCTCCAAATCAGTCAACAACCCCATTCCTAAAACCAGTTTCAAAAGTGCTTGTGAATGATGACTGACCTCCTTCCTTACAAGGCATTGACCCAACACAAACTATAATAACAATCAGCACGCCCTACTCTCACTAACAGTAACTGTGCAACAGATGTTGTTCTCATTGGCACAGTATAAAATTGAAATTTTGGGGTTTCAGAACATATGAAAGGTTCCATTCTTAACTACTTTATAGCCATTGAGGTAAGGTACTCATGTCTTTCTAAAAAAAATTCCCTTCTAGCCTGTGGCGCAGAGGTTAATTCACTCGCTTTTAGTTCAAATCCAGATGGAAGCACCTTGATCCCACTTTGCGTTGCTGCACTGATGCTGTCCCCTGGGTTATTTCTGTCTACTCACGGAATAGACCTTTAAAAAAGACAAATTTACCCCTGGGATTAATATAAAAAAGGGGAATTTTATTCTATTATAATTATTACTGCACTTTGCAGTGAAACCCTTCTTCATAACACTGATCTTCAATTATACCAGTTGCCACAGAACATCCATATTTTTTAGATATCACAAATAGCAACAACGCAACATTTATTCATCTCTAGCATCACAACCTTTGCCACAATGTAACATAGTTACTTTCCTTTCACTAAAAAAGGACATGTGTGTCTATATTATCAATGCACATCAAAACCATAACAAAGTAACAATCAATTTTGTGCAGTTTGCACCCTCCGCCTAAAAATAGACTGGATTTTCCAGGAGGTATTAGTTAGTATTACATGAACAACTTTTATTTGCCCAGTCAATGGTACTGCTCGGTACAAAAAGTTCATCAGAAGCTTGACTGTTAACTACATCACTCCAAAAACTTGTATTATAAAAGTAGTCGGCATTCCCAGGATTAATTACATTACCCTAGCAATGGCAGTACAGGAATAGAGATATTTGACAATTTTCAATTGTGTGTTCAAGTGGTTGGGCTGCTGGTCTGGAAAATTGTCAGATCCTAGGTTCGAATGCTTGTGGGACGGATGTGTAATTAACAACACTTTTCCATGGCTATCACTGATCACTCTTCTCTACTTGTGTGTCACGGCCCACTGGTGTGCCACATGAACCATCTTTAGTTTTAGTGTGCCATGAAATATTGACAATTAATGATGATATAGGCCCGAGGCTTTTTTTTTTTTGCCAGAGATCACAAACAGCCACCAGGCACTTTATATAATATATATATATATTATATATACAGTAGTCTCTGCCTAAGAGCTCTCCGCCTAAGTGCACGGTTTGGCTGCAAAACCGAATTTTTTTCTATGTAAAGTTACCCCTCTAAGTGCACGGTTGCTCAGAGTGGACTCAGCCTTAGAGCACGTTTTTGATCTCAGCGACCCAAATTTACCTGACATTTGACTCATTTGTGATCGAAATTACGCTTTTAAACCAAACCAGTAATGTAATCTATCAGCCACACACGTTAAGTGTTAAATCACAACCCTTCATTTTGTTTAGTGACTCAATATTAGGGGGATTGTTTTACCTGCCGCATTGTTCCAGACTTGCTAAACCGACACTGACATACCACTCGGTCGGGAAATTATTGCACAATGCGACACGCACGACTGCCTTCTATATAAAGAATAGGGATGCGACATTCGCAATGGCCGTCAAGGATTATTATGTCTGTTTCATTGTTTAGCTCTTCAAAGGAGATGCCAACTGCATAATGCGAGTCTTATACGTTTTGTCGCGATGTGCAGGCCTGTTTACTTGAAAATTTTGGAATTAGTATTGGAGAGAGCAAAAATTAGTAGTTTTCAGTAAAAATTAGTAGTAGTAGTCTCACTCCGAATAGAAAAATAGCACCGAAAATACAATTTGTTTGTCGTTTTAAATCCCTTTCAATACAATTAGATAGCATAAATTAATCTAAAAACAATAAATGAACAAAACAGGCAGATGAATTTAAAGGGAAAAAAATATCTGTCATTCATGAAAACGAACATATGACTGAATAGAATCAGAAGAGACAGGGTAACCAGGACTGAGAATGGCGCTGAAATTAAATGTGTCTCTAAGCTTGAAATACAATTAAATATCGCTACTCGATACCGTCAAATTATCTTCGCTCTTTATATCTATAGTATTTTGAAAGTATTGGTCGCGCGATACTCAGTATTCAAGTATCTTTGTCGAGTAAGTCGCCCAACCACGCTGAAAATATATCGTGATGTGCAAAATTCGGCCAGCTCGTCGTTAAATTATCTTTTCACCAAAATCGGTACCGTTCTCACGCGTTATCGAAAATTCGTAGTAAAACCAGTTAAATTCGTAATTGGGGCTCGAAATGGGCCATTTTCCGTATAACTACGAAAAATTTGTAGTACTAGGCAGGCCTGGATGTGCACTGATTGGCTTTCAATGCCGCTATCGTTTTCTTTCATGTGGTGTTTCCATTTTGGTTTGTGGGTGGAGATTTTGGTCAATTAAACATTGCGTGGGTGGAATTGATTGTTTTGAAAAAGATGACGACTTGACACTGGTTAAATGGCGGAGTTATTATAAGTTGACCGATGCTGACATGATCATAATATGTCACGACCCCGCCCACCCTGGCCGCCATTTTCCTCTTCGCCTAAGTGTACTGTTTTTTTTGTCTCCAGACGACCGTGCACTTACTTAGGCGGAGACTACTGTATATATATTCTTTGTTAAAAGTCTTCGTCGCTGGAAGCTGATCATCATTCCACCTACCAGTTATACCACAGACCTAATGCATTGAGTTTTAGTTGTTATAATCTGTTTCAAGTAAGGGTACCAAATGTTAAATTGCCATTACTTTGGGGTGCAGTTTGATGTACATTTGCCGACAAGTGATTTTCATCCACAAAGATTGGACATTTCAAATTTATTAGCTGTTACCAAAGTTAAGATTAAGATGCTAAAGCCACTTGCATTATAAATATTTTTAAAAACCTGAGGCTATCACGATTAATCAGTAGTCTCTTATAAATGTAAACTCTACACGTTCAAGAACAAACCTATTGCTTCTTGTAAGATTATCATTATGATGTGAGGGAATGGAAATATCTTTTAAAAATGACATAGAGGGGTCTAGTTACATCAAATGTCACCCTAGACAGAGACCTCAGTTAATTCAAATGGTCACGAGTCACATCATATTCAGTATCAAAGGACAGCGCCAATCGTAATTGGCAGTGTAGTCCGTGGTAATAGCAACTGTCAACTGGGCGTATCAATAAGTTTGGGTTAGGTCTTAAAAGTCTGAAGGGTTAGGGTAGTGATTATTCCCAACACCTGGGCCATGGCACATGAACCATCTTTAGTTTTAGTGTGCCGTGAAATATTGACTATTACTATATATATATATATATATATATACATGACACTGGAGCCCTCCCCCGCGCTCGTCACTTGCCCAGACTCACTTTTTATTTTTAGGTAAATTTCCATAATTAATTTTTCTTTGCACAAACCAGAGTCAGAGCAGACGTCGAGGCCATTCTGCACACATCGATAATCTGTTTATAACCGTTTTCCTACGACCTGTGGCAAAAGAATTCCACTTTTCGGAAGTGAAACTAGGCTAGGTCGAAAGTGAAACCGGACCAGGTTTGGAGGTGGGTAACGTGATTTTACTGAGTTATCACGTTGGGTTGCGCTGGGATGTTATTTCGATTCATCACTTTTAGATCAAAAGTTCAAGATTCACTGGAGTCAAACAGGGGTAAGATTGGTTCTTTTTTCTAGGTTTTACAGGGTGATCATGGGGCAAGCTATATTTTGTCAAATGTTTGGTTGCACGTTTGCAAGAACTTTCAACAATAATAGTGTGTAACTTTTATGACCACGCAAAAAAACCATGGGCACCAAAATATGCGTGATCATACAGTGAATATGAAAAAAATGCGATCAATGTGCAGATGTGAAATGGACGCTGTGTGAAAACTCAACAGGCAATTTCATATTATAATATATATATATATATATATACCGCCGGAGCCACATCACGTCCACATTTAGTTGGAATCATCTCACGGTCACATGATCATCGTGACCAGGGCCAAGGACACATATTCGTACACCTTAGTATGTGTGCTTTCG